>ML242298.1:94046-115993 GCA_005239495.1 Nicotiana undulata
AAAATTTAGCGAATTTTCCCCGCTTTTGTTTTGCCTTTTTTTTTTATTTTCCCCCCCCCCCCCCCCCAATTAGAAAAAAACTCTTGTTTTTGTCTTTGATACAAATGACCTTAGTCAAAAGTTAGTGGAAGATTTGGATATTTTTTCTTGAAAAGTTTAAGGGGTTCAGCTATATCCAAGTCACTCCAGTATACAAATTTTTCAGTCACAGCAGAAAAAGTCAGACTATCAATTCCTACTAGATAATTTTAAAAATAGATTAGCGGGATGAAAAACTAATTTTCTAATTATGATCGGACAGACTACACTTATTAAGTCAACTCTCAATAATCTGCCAAATCATATTATATAATACATCTACATTTCATCCCCAATTATTATTAGGATGGAAGAATATCAACTAAATTTTCTATGGGTACAAAAGATGCACCTTTTGAAATGGGATAATATTAAGAAGCCCAAAGAAATAGGAGGACTAAGTATTCAATGCCTTAGACAGAAGAAGCCTAGCATAGAGAACTTTTCAATCGCCTCAAAGTCTGTGCCTCTGTGGGCTAATATTCTTATGAATAAATTCCTCCACACATCTCCTTGACAAAATCATTCTAAAACTTGGAATAACATACTCAAAAGATGGAATCACTGTCAACTAGGATTGCAATGGCGAATAGGAATATGTGCGCACATTAAATTTTGGGAAAACTCTTGGGTAAAACCTGGAATAACTATTCGCTCCCTAATAAGCGGACCGTTACCTAGTGCACACCAAAATATATTATTCTAATGGATGGAATTGGAATAAGCTACCTTTTGAACTAACGACTCACATAAAAAATCTCATAAGGGTAACTTACATTTTCACATACAATAAAAATCCTGATACTATTTACTGGGATTTAATAGGCAATGGAAAATTTACAGTAAATTCAATGTATAAGTTGTTTGATCGAAGTTAATCTTATAAGAGGGCAATTTAAATGAATATGGCAGCTACCTATCCATCTCAAGATTAAGCACTTCATTTGGTTACTAAACCATAATAGATTGCTAATATTACAATTTCTTTGTAATCTAAAAATTATAACAAGCGCGGAAGCAATATTGCCACGAGGAGGAAGAATCTCTTAACCATTTGTGTTTTAGCTTGTATTAATGCAAAAACATATTAGCATGAACTAGGTATGGGAACATATATTCATCTCTTAACACGCTGCGATACACCGCAACAATGGTTACTCCCTTTAATAATTATAAAGATATTAAATTACCTAATAATATTAATCCAATCACTACTTGTCCCAAAGTCTATGGAACATTTGGATAACTCGTAATAGAAATATGTATGAAAATTTGCTTACATCTGTGAACATTCATGTTACTACACAGCAAGCCACATAATTTTGTTACTTGGCAGCTTCCAAACACAAAACTAAAGCGCAACGGAAAAAGATCCCTCTTAAATGAATATCACCAAAACCTGACTTTTATAATTAAATACGGATGGGTCACAATCGTCAGAAACAAATATAAATGGCATATGAGGAATAATTAGGGATCATAAGGGGGGACTGGATTATAGGTTTCTCCGGAAGCATACCACGTCTAGGTCCTACCGCGACAAAACTTCACGCTTTATTACAGGGGCTTACACTGGCAATGCTACACAATCTACTGCCACTCGAGGTGAAAATTGATACTAGGGAGGTAATCACATTACTACATGGAGACAATCTAATATATGCTAATCTATTTTTTGACTGCGGGGAGTTGCTGTGCAAGTTACATAACCTAATAGTTAACCATGCGTACAAATAAATAAATAAATTATCCGATAAATTAGCAAAAGCAGAAAGTTTTTGGGAAGGCAACTACACGGTGCAACTTTTCGGGGAAGCACCACCTTTTACTAGGAAAATTTGGGAAGAGGATCAGCTGGGATTCACAACTACAAGGGCAGTACCACTCCCTAATGGAATTTCACACTTTTGCTGCACCAATGCCATAAACAATAGGACTACTACTATTACTAACCCGTTTGACCATGAGTTTTGTTAAAATAAACTTGAGATTTATTTGGCAAACTCATGTTTGGCCATAAATTTTACCCACATTTTGGCAAAATCCCAAACTTCAAATCCCAAAATCACCCTAATTGTTGATTTTGGGCCAAAATTCCAAAACTTGAGAATTCTATACATGTTTTTTCAAAATAAAATTGGAAAATATATTTTGAAAACGTATATCCAAACACATGTTCATCTTCAAACCAAACTTCACATAAATCAAAATTTTCAAACCAAATTTAAAAATTTATGATCAATTTAATTTGTGCGGGTAATATAAATGACTTAGCTTGTAAAAGTAATATGGTGCGACTGATCTCTGTAGGCATATGTTTGTTTAATTATAATATCTATCTTTATTACCAAAAAATGTTGCATATTAATTAAAAAATGCAAAATAAAAATAAAAATAAAGCTTGAAAAGCAGATATGGGTGCTCCATTCTGCTCCCGTTTTACGTCTCTCAAAGTCACGCCCTTTATTCCCAGCTTAGCTCCGGCGATTCAATTAAGTTTCACAACTAATCTCCGTCCCTTAAACGGTGTCGTAATATCTAGAATGGAATCAACATCCATTTCTCCTTCCAACAACTCCAGCGGAATCACCACTGTCAGCGCCATCGCTGCCGGCGGCGACACAACCACAACCGGTAACAATAGCGCAGAGGATAACTCCGTTTCCGACACAGTGGTTCAGTACGTTGTTCTAAGGAGAGACTTAATTGACACGTGGCCGTTAGGAAGCGTGGTTACGCAAGGCTGCCATGCCGCCGTCGCCGCCATTTGGTCCCACAAGGACGATGCCGTTACTCTTCAATATTGTAGCCCTTCCAATCTCGACTCAATGCACAAGGTAAATCCATCTCATCCGTTGATGTATTATTTACTAAGATTCGTCATTTCTCTTAGATTCACCACTCAACAGATCAATTAGTGCTATACGATGAATGTGTATAAAATATTTTTACAATCAGGTCATGTAACTGTTACTGCAGGTAGCTCTCTATAACTAACAATGATTGAACGAGCAGTAATTTTTACACTGTTTCATTTTCACTAAAGGAATTCTATATTAATCTTCCGCGAGTTATGTTTTGATAATTACTTGGAATGGAAGATATCTAATTTTTGTAATTCAGTTAGTAATTGCAGTTGAATTAGCAATTATTGAACTGCTATTGTATGTAATATGATGGTGTGGAATTCGAAACTATATGATTATAATTATAGTTGACTGTAATAACTGAGTGTGAAAGTGCATCTTTAAGTGCTCAGTGAAGAATGTATCTTTTTTCTTTTTGTTGATAATGGTGGTGTCCAGGCCAACTTGCACACGTCTCGATTATTCCACCGGGTGCCTGCTTCCTTCCACTCGCATAGATACTGGGTAACTCTACCCACCATGATTTAAACAAATGGGAAGAAATCACGTAGTTTCTTTTGTCTTTGGTGGAATTAGAATCCTAGTCTGTTTCTTACCCACTTCAATGACTACTAGGCCACACCTCTAGATGCTAGTGAGGAATGAATTTTTGATTTTCAGTTTAGATACTAGGAGGCTGAGAATTTCATTGGTTGAATGGGTAGCAAATGAAATTGATGGATAAGGTTGATTGATGCGTTGTGTTATGTCAGGAAAAGACCAAAGTGAAAATTGCTTTTACACTTGTTACAGGTTGTGTGGTTGATGGTCTGGTGGAGCTCCTCTGTGATATATTGTCTTAAGGTGTATCATAGTTTCAATTATCAGTTGTAGGAAGTTAAAAGAGCAAATTGTGCTTAGAGAAAAACAAAAGCCAGATTGATGCTCTTTTAGCTCCTTAACTGAATTAGTGATTGCTTAGGTTAGTAGGTGAAGCATGAATTATGCAGACTTTTATATGGAAGCTTCCTGGTGCCTGCTTTGGAAATTTGAGGTCAATAAATGCCATTGGACATTTCTAAGGAGGTTCTAAATTCTAGCTTACTTGTGGTTAACTTATATTATGCAATGAGCTTATTTGTAAGCAACTTCTTTGTTCAGGAAATATTTTTCAGAGTGACATCCACTTCTGTTCTACATCAATGCGTACCAACTTAGTTTAGTCCTTAGTATAGAGAAATTTAGGAAAGATAAAAGATTCAAAATATTATTGCAACTTTCTCTCTTGGCTATGTAGGTAACTCTTGAAGTGAAGGGTGAAGCCCAGATATTGAACTTGGCAGAAAAGCTAAAAGCTGGGCGCATTGCTCATAAGCTGTGGATTGAACAACCAGAAAACATCCCAACTTGTCTTGCTACAAAACCTTATCCAAAATCTGTGGTATCTTCATTTTTCAAGAAGCTAAAACTTTGTAAATGATGAATTTCAAGTGCCATCCGGTAATGTGACACTGACACAAGTAGTCTTAGTTTCAGTATATCTTTGCTAAGGTATTGAACATAGTTTTGCTAATGATTAGCTACACAATGATCATATTCCTTTACCGAACCCTTTTGCATAAGGTTCACCTGGATTTTATAACTGGTGATTTTGGCCATGCAAACATTGGTCTTATCTTCAGCTATTTCTGAAGTCTTATTGATTTACTGTCATGATCTTTTGGTACCCTGTGCTGCCACTCTGCCATTCTGCTTATCGTCTTAATTATAGCCAAATGGTTCATGTTTGGCATGTCTCTCCATAAGTTGTAATGGCTTTGGTCAATCCACCAGACTAATGGAAAGTTGGGTTGGTTGAGGTATGTACATGAACTTACCACAACCTAGTTGGTTGAGGAACCTGGTAATTCGAGTTCCTTTGCAAATTCTTTTGGGAAATCGGTCTGTGACATTTCTTTTTCTGGTTATCAAAGTCCTTTATCATCGAGTGAGCCATCCGGTCACCTATCTGAAACAACCTATGAAACAACATCTCTACCTTCACAAGGTAAGGGTAAGGTCTGCACACTCACTATCCTCCTGAGAACTCCATTTGTGGGATTATACTTTGGTGTTGTTGTAAAGTCCTCTATCATCGAGTGAGCCATCATATTTGGTTGCCTTTCGTACTGTCTCTACCATCGGTCGCCTTTCCTGAAATGTTAAAATTAAGATGCATCTTTTTTTTAGATCAAAATGAAAATTCTTCACATCTTCTGAATTATTTTGTCGTCCACTGAAAATGGATATACTACAGCAGCTTTGTGGCAGCAGCCATAAGCTGGTATATGTAGCCCTTATTTGGCACTTTCTCTCCCACCCCTCCCTCCTTTATAATTTTAAGGTAAATTCTCCTTGTGAGTTATTACCTTTGAGAAGTTTAATCCTCGAAGTCTTGGGATACAAAAATCAGATAAAGTTCAATCAAACTGGCAATTTTCCAACTATCCGTACAACATATGGCCATGATCCACAAATGAAGAAACTTGAGGAGAAAAGTTAGAAGGACGTGGACATTACGAATTACATGGCTGGCACAATATGAATACTATAAAATAGTTAGTGAAGCTTAGCTATCAATTTTAAGTCTGTAAATAGGTAAAGTTGGACCATCCAATCATCTAATCAATCAAAACAACTATCAATCCAATCATTTCCATTTCAATTCCCCTCTCTCTCTCTCTATATATGTGTGTGCGCGTGTGTGTGTCATATTACTTTTATATATTCCAAGCTTTCTTAGAACTTTTCTTACCATAAACTAGACTAGTGTTAGTTATTGTTAAGTCAAATTCTGTCACTAATTTTTAATACGTCACTTTCGCTACTGGGAGTTCATAGTTGAGAAGTAGAATCTCCTTTATGTTAGTTTCTAATAACAATTGAGAGTCATTCAATTATATTTCAAGTTACCATTCGATCTGATTCATTACCATTTTGACCATCAACAGTCCTTTAAAGATAAATTTCATTACCCACCCGAACTGTGTCAAATTCAAAGGGAAATATTACATATGTGTACAAATCTTCAACTAATACACGAACCACCAGCATATTTTCCCACTGGTACTTCTACATAGAACATCTCTAAAGCAACACAAAAATAAAACCTCATACACATCCTATCTCTTCCATTTTTTTCTTGCTTTTCTTTTTTTCATTTTCCAATTTCTTCTTGTTGTCTTCGTGAAAGAATTGTATGCTCCTAGAATTTGCTAATGGAAATAACCTTCTGGCCAACCATTATAGATGAATGCAATTTTGATGATGCATTCCCTATCAGCCAAACTGTAGCAGCATGTTTGATTTTCCACTCAAAGCATGTCATTCTAGCATAAGTTATAATTTACACCCTGAAATTGAAATATTTCCAGAACATCAATCAGAAATCTGTATACAATTAAACTGCACATGATGGATATGTTTTTATGTCGCAAGCATCAATTCTCAACAGAAACACATGTTGATTTTAATTAGAATCAAGATGCATGATAAAAAGTAAAAACATAGAATGATTTGATTGTTATATTATTGTTGTCAGTGATTTAAAAGGCGTGGGCGTAAGGCGAAGCGTTTTACATATGCTTCAGCAAGGCGTAAGCCCCGAGGCACAAGGCGTAAGCCATATGAGTATTTAATTTTTAATATTTTATGGAATATATAATTACAGTAAATATTTTTAAATAGAAAAAATTGTATAAAATTGAAGAAAACTATAAATAAGTGAAAAATATATATATAGATGTGTTTCATCCCCACTAAAAGCTAGTCAAAATAATCCATTATACAATACTTACAAGCACAAGCAACTTGATTTGAAAAGAATAAAATTTTCTACATGAAGGAACAAAAAGTATAACTAACCTGCAATTTGAACTTTGAACTTGCTGCTAGGGAGGAGAATGAAGTTTTCTTTTAATTTGAAATAAAATAAAATTGATTGTTTCTTACTTTTGGGAGATAGTAACAGACTAGCAGACAAGATACAGAATTGGGAAGACCATAAATTAGGGCTTCTAACAATTAAAGAAAGTCTTGACTTTTAGATTTGATATTTCAGTTCCTTTTTAAAACTTTTGAGTAATTACAAGCTGACTTTTGAGAATTTGGATAGTATATTAAGGACTTATTCAGCAAATTTTGTTTTAATTTGAAAAAGTCTCTTGGGCTTACGCCTCACCGCAAAAAATGCGCCTCAACGCCTGGTCGTACGCCCCGAAATGCTGGGCGTATGCCTCTTGAGACTTTCGCCCCGACCATCGCCTCGGAGCATTTTTGGTGCGCCTTGCCCCAACGCTCATCCCGGAAACGCCTTTTAAAACACTGATTGTTGTTCATGTTGTTGTTACTAAGGATTTATCATTATCATCGTTTTCGTTGGTATATGAACAAAAGTTATAGTACTGATCTGTTCATACAGCTATCAATAAATACAAGTATACTCAAAAACAGAAATACTCACTTGGGCTCCTGCAAGGAGATGACTGTTTCAAAGGCACCAGCCAGTGCTCTCACTCTGTTCTTCCTTTGCTCTCGAAGCTTACTTGCAGTCTCTTCTATCACATCATTGGAGACCACAGATTCCTTCTTCCCTTGCACCACTTGATGTTGAGGTTTTGATGATGCCACAGTAGTACTAGTCTCCTGCACTGCTTCACCTTCCTTTCCTTGGTTTCTTCCTTTATCCTCTTCTTTTTCTTGTTGGTTCTCATCCACTGCTTTTTCTGTGTTCTCTTCAAGATGAAGTTCATTAAGTTCATTGGTAATTTCTTCTGGTTCTTTAGGGTTCCTGGTGTTGGTTTCTTCAACTAGTTGTGCGTCTTCTGGTTCTTTAGGGTTGCTGGTGTTGGTTTCTTCAACTAGTTGTGCGTCTTCTGGTTCTTCCATCTTACTGATTTCCTGGTTTTCCACAACTATTTCAGCGTTGTTTACATTTCTGTTATGCTCTTCTTGATCTGCAATGGCTGAATTGTTTTCTCCTGCATCAGTAGCAGCAGTTTCACTGTTGTTAATGATCACGTCACTTTCAGTATCAGTGACCAGCAATTCTTGATCGTCTTCTTGCTCTGATTGTTCAGCTTGAGGAATAACATCCTCAGTTGCATGTGGAGAATCAGTTGTTTTTGATTCTTTAGATGTTGATTCATTATGATCATCCTGATCATTTCTCGATTTAGACGTGTCATCTTGCCCAGTTTCAGCCTGAGGAATAACATCCTCAGCTGCATGCGGAGAATTAGTTATTGGATCTTTTGGTGTTGAACCATTATGACTATTCTGATCATTTCTTGATTTGTGCGTGTCATTATGACTAGTACCGCTGGCCTCCTGTTTCTTGGAGATGGTGCCGCTGGCTGTAGTCTTCTTTATGGTCCCTGGTCTAGCATACATGCTGGTGCCACGTTGTTTACCGGTGGCTTCCTTAGTCATATGAGATGCTCTAGATAATTTATCCGAAAGGGTTTTTTGGGAAGTTGAACTAGTCTTGCCTGAGAACGATGAGGATGACCGAAGAATTCTCTCTTTAGCAGTTTTTTGCAAAGCAGCAACAGGAGGCTTATCAAACGATCGTATTCGAGTTAGAGTAGGCTTATTGTGAATGTTGGGGTCATTTGATGAAGACATTGTAGGCTTGAGATAGTTAGGAACATTCTTGTTTGAGGTGGTTGAATCTGCTCGTTTCCGCACCGGAGAGTTTGTAGTTGATGAATTGGGACTTCTCAGATGATGAGCAATTGGATGTGAAGGAGATGTTCCTCTCTTCTCCTTTCCTGGTGGAGCAGTGTCCTTTGCCCGAGTTGCCATTATATTCTTTGGCTTAACAAGATTTTGAACTTGTATTTTGCTGCAAAAGAGAAGTACTTACTAGGTTAGAGTCATAAAAAAAATCATCAAATGGACTCTTCGACACAGGCTCCTCATGCATTACTATTTTCCTTGTTATGTCAATGTTATTTGGTTTTCACTCTACTGTGTAAGGGGTCGTTTGGTAGGGTGTATAAGAATTGTGCGGAATAAGGTGTATTAGCAATGCATGGGTTAGTAATGCAATCATTGGTTATGCATATATTATTTCTTATCTACTGTTTGGTGTGGTGTATTAAAATTATAATGCATTGCATAATTTTTAAGAAAAATAGATGTTTACAAAAATGCCCTCCATATTCTCTAGCTTTTAGGGACTTTAAAGACAATTTTGTCTTTAACCATGCTAATGCATGCATTAATAGCCTTGATATTACTAATGCCATGATTTTCTATCCATTACTTATGCATAGGATAATGCCAAGTATGATGTATAGCTAATGCAAGTATTAGTTATACACAGGTTGAAAAAATGTACCAAACAAGGTATTAGTAATGCATAGAGTTAATGCTTGCATTAGTTTTTCTTAAACCTCCTACCAAACGACCCCTAGGTTTATTCATATTTTTGCTATGAAAGTCTCTTTTCATCCAGTTTTTCCTTTAAAAAAAAAAAAAAAGTACCAATAAAGGAGGCTTGTGGTACAGCCGGCATAAAACTTGTCAGTTTAGGATGAATTCTCACAATGCTCTACTAGCTTGGGTTGATGTCCTACTGTTGTATGTCAAATGTTATTAGGTGTACTTCTTCATACTCATAAGCTTTTTTGCTTGTTAGAAATCCTAATACTGGACATTGAAATATACGGATTGCCACCTTTATAACATTTGCTTAAATTTGATATTTTACCTCTTCCTCTTTAAGTTCTAATCAGCACTAACCTCGTAGCCCTTCTAAGCCTGGTAAATTCAAGTAGATCATCAACAACGTCATAGAGAATGATAATTTCTCCAATTTAATGCAGAAAGATTAGATTGTTTCCTTATAATTATGCTGGCCTTTATGTGTAGTGAAAAAAAAAAAAAAACACCACTACATAGTGCACAGATTAGCAAAAATAGCAGCGGGATTTTCCACAAATAGCTGGCGATATTCATTGTTTACTTTTTTCTAGCCATATACATATATTATACACTTATAATACATAAATTATGTATGCTATACCTCAACTCGCTATTTTTAGTTTAAGTGGTTGGGTGAGCGGCTATTTGGGTTAATTCTTCACTAGCAGCCTAGCAAAACGTATATGGTAATTTCCTTGTATCTCGTTCCAGCCAAGTTAATATGTAGCTTAGACTAAGTAGCCCTTAACACAGAAAATGCAAATATCAAACACAGAAAGGAGAGAGATATACTCTTGAAGACACTGAAAAATGAATAATGACAATGGACCCTTTGGTAGAATATCTGCCGTCATCATTAGATTCAATGAAATGACTAATGCACTACTCAAAATCTTAGACCAAATTTCTACAATTGGAACTATTGATCAACTTAGATCCCAAAAACAATCTAGTGCTCCTCAATTTTACCCGTTTCTTTTTTTACTATTGCCTGTTGTTTTCTTATCCTAAAGACCTAAACCATATAATTCCCATCCCCACCCCCACCGAGAAAAAATGAAAAGAAATATATCTGCCAACCAAAAACTTTTTTGTAGAAATATGTTGCTCGTAATATAGCGAGAAACAACTACCAACCGCATAAGAACAATCTTTAAGGAATACTTAAAGAGTAACTATACATAATTAAAAAAATTAATAAAAGGTTTATCTGGACAATCATGATATAATACAATATCCTACATTCTTGAGATCATATTATTATGGAAACAGCAAAAATTCAACAAAAGATAAGGAGAAAGGAAATGGCACCTTATATAAAAGATTATGATCCATAACCTGCAATACTATAGATAGATGATTGTTACAGAATAGAAACTAATGGATTTTTGTAAGACGAGTTTATAAGTAGGAAGGTACAGAACGAAAGTGAAGAATGGAGAGACGGTTTGATGAATTTGGAAAGAGTTATTTTTGGCAGTTTGGTTGTTATATTGTATAACGCAAATTCTGGACAACCCAAGGTTGTGGAAGCACATAAACACAAAGATGTGATTATCATTACAGCTCAGGAGAATATTAAATATTATTAATTTGGCAATTTTAGGAAGGAATGTCTCTTTCATTTTATTTTTGTTATAAAAGTATAGCTTCTTAATTGGTAATGGGAAGCACAACAAGGCATAGTGCTGTGCCTGCACTTTCCCTCACTTCATAATCTAATTTTATGCATTATAGTTTGTCAACGACGATTGAGATGGTAAACATTGAATAACAAATAGTAATCTTTTTATTGCTAGTATTATTATATATCTTGGACTTCTTCTCCTTACAATTTCGACTTTATAAAAACTGTATTATCTACTAATTAAGAAAGTGACATGGTAAACTTTACGTCTATTCTAGATTTAACCTAGCTATTAAAATAATGAGTGAACAACGAATGAGACAACATATGCAATTTTTCGTTTCTATGGTTCCCTTTTTCTTGTTTGGTCCTTGCACTGCACATTCTAAAAGAAAACTTATCGATCTTTAAAGTTAATTTAGATGCTAATTAGTTAACCTTTTCTGTAAATACAACTACTGAATTTAAAAGCTAAAAGAAGTCAAAAAGGGCAAATGTAGGCGTTTGACATGATTTGACTGAAATTTCGAAAACCTAGTTGAAATTTGTGAATGAAAACTTGATTTAAAAAAAAAAAAAAAAATTCTAAAACTTATTTTCAAAACTTCTAATTATGTATTTTAAGTTTGAAGTTGAAATAACGAGTCAGTTATTTCTAAATATTATTCAATAGTATTAAGAATATTCCAAATCTGACTAAAGTAATTAAACTTCCCTTGCAACTTCGTACCATCTTAAAATATGAGAAGATGAAGGGTTACTCGTGTATAAACTAGGAGATATGGTATCTAAAATCAAAGAAGGAGATTATAAATTTGAGATTATTTTGTTATTGCATGACATTCCCAATATGACAATTTTGGTATTTAAAATAATTATATAATAGTTGGTAAATGTTATAAAATAATAAAAGAAGAAGAAGAAGAAGAGTATTGTAGAGAAAAGTAGAGAGATGATTCTTATGAATTTGGGATGAATTACAAAATAATAGAACCCCGAGAAAAGTGACTTAGTCACAAAGTAACAAACTCTAAAATCTATGAAAGATAGATATTCACCATAAATAAAATACTGTTTATAAGCCTTCAATGTTTGTTCAACAGATAATGTGCCTCATTAAAACCTTAACTAAAATAAAACTCAGTGGAAAAAATTCTAGTGAAGGAAAAAGAGTACACATATCTAACAATACGTCTTTTGGTTGACTCGTTAAAACCTTGCAAGGAAAACCAAGTAGGACAAAACCTTGTAAGGAAAAAGTACAATGCGTATTAACTCCCCCTGATGAGACAATCAATTCACATCTTTGAGTCTTCGCATTTCAATCTTGCGTACCATCTTCAAAAGATCATTGTTAAACAAATCAATCATATAATATGTTGCACCTTGAAATCATCATTCTTGATAGATATGTAATGTCGTATAATGTTGTGGAATGAGCTTTTCAAAATCTCCTACAAAAAAACTCATTTTGTGGGAGTTATTTTGTTGATCAGTGACGATTTTCGACCCCCACAAAATAAATTGTGGCGGTTTTAGAAAACGCCATAGTTATGTTCACCACAAGCTTTATGCGGCAATTTTTTACAACCTCCATGGCGACGACCACAAAATAAAATTTTAATTTGTGACAGTTTAAAAAGTAATTAGCAGCAATTTGTAACCTCCATAATATGATTTCAATATTTTAAAAAATAATTTGTGGGAATTTATAACCCTCACAATTTGGTCTTAATCTAAAAAAAAAAATTAATAGTGGCAATTTGTAACTATCACAATATCTATCTGAAAGTTTATATTCGAGAATTAAATAAATAACTTTACTAAATAACTCTCACAATGCAAATCAAATTTCATTAAAAATATCAATACTAACAAACATCACAACTTTAAATTCATATCAAACTAAAATTGTACAAATAAATGTATGATAACTTAAAAATTATATAATAAAGAGTAGATCCTCATCCTCAATAAATAAATATACGAAGTGCAATGTACTTGCTTGGTGATTTGCAATGTTATCACTTGATGCTACTCTTACATTCATGAGGGGAAGTAGACTCGTTCTCCCCATCACTAAGCTGAAATAATAAAACAAAAATATTTGAGGAAAAACTTATAATTGACTAGAATTTTGACAAACCGAAAGAATGAATCTAGTTACATAACTAGATGAAAGCTCTAATTGGCAAGTACATACTTCATGAAAAATTTATAATTGATGAAGTTGTTGGATCTTATCACATGAATAAGAGCTAAAGTACAAAGTTAATTTCTCGTATATCATCACAAATCTTACCTCAACGAACTACTCTACTTGGCAAATTCTGCCCATATTCATGAAATAAAAAAAATCACATATGTAGTTATTAAAATGTAAGTCAACCTCTATAGATTTTCTAACATTAGCATTCAACAAATAAAGTATAAGTTATAATCCAGCCCAATGATTAGCGGAAAATAAAAAGTTGAACGCTAACAACACCAGAGAACTCAAGTAGAAGAAATGAGCGGATAAAATAGGAGCCATAAACTAATAATTAGTTAAACAAAACAAGCCAGCGTCAAAATCTTTTGGAGCTAACTTCAAGCAAAAGAAGCAACAAAAAAGTGCCAAAACTTGAACAGAAAATAGAATTTATAGACTATCAACTTACTTCAACGTCTAATTTGTTAAGGGGCTTAATCAAATTTCGCGGACATTTCCATTAGTATCTATATCACTAACACTGCAAGAGAATACGAAACAAATTACTCTTAATAACATACAATAACCAAAGGAAAAGAAGTGAAATGATTGAAAATGTAGGAGATAACTAAGTGAAACTCTCAATCTATATCGTAAAAGTAAGGAATAACAGATATCAATCAAATGGAACATAGCACTCTTCGAATTTTTACTCTCATTCCCTCACAAGCACAGGAAATACCCCTCGTGCATATTACTCTTCCTCACGAGCAGGAAAATACCTTTTGTGCAATTCACCATTCCCACCATGCATAAACATGTAAATCAATACCAAGCATGGTGAAAAGAACAAATAATATCAAGAACAGTGACTGAACATAACTTGCCATAAGGAAAGTAGTCATCACTTATCACCAATAGCCAAATCAGCATTTCAATAACCTTACTACCCAATATCGCAACAAGATCAACACAACTACCAAGAATAAGAAGAGTCAAAGAGTTTCACAATCTAATTAAAGCATAAAAGTCAATTTTACTTGTATGCTTAACCCATAGCAAACACATACACACCCCTCACCTTGTGCATATGTCGCTCCCAACACATAGCAATTAGACGCAATTACATTCTAATTTCCTCAAATCAAGATTAACCAAGACAATTACCTCTTTTCGGGACAAATCAACCCTCAAATACTGCATTTTCTTTAGCACAAGCCTCCAAACTACTCAAATATGACAAATTTATACTCAAATAAGTCAAAATAAGCTTTAGAAACTATGCTTATGTCCAAAAAGAATGTCTTTGACATATTTAGAAAGGTCAACAAAAATTCAACCGGATCCACTTGGTTGAAATTCGAAATCAAGACTATATCCTGAATACTCATTCACCCATAAGTCCAATATGTGATTTATTTTTAGATCCGACCTCATTTCGAGGTCTAAATCTCTAAACTAGAAAAATTCTAAGTTTTACCCAAAGCCTTATTTCTATTATATGATATTTTATATTTAGGGATGAAAATTTACCAAAAGTAATGAAAATTGATAAGAAACAAGTTAAAGTTACTAACCCTTGAAGACGGGAAAAGATTTCTTTTCAAAAATCATCTCCCACAAAGTGTAGGTCTCAAAAATGAAATAAAATAAGCTAATTCCAAAATTCTTTATTTTTACTCAGCTGCGAATATCGCAAGTGCAAACTCTTGTTAGCAATTTCTTAGCTTGCAGAAGCAAAACAATGTTCGAATATGCAAAAATGTCCTTGAGCCTCAACTATCACGAATGTGACACATATCTCGCAATTGGGAGGGTCGCAAATGCGACTCCAGCTTCGCAATTATGAAGCTGGCCACCCCATCCCACCTTTACAAATGTGAGTGTCACGACCCAAGCTGATGGGGCGCGACGGGCACCCAATACCTTACTCAACCGAGTACCAACGTAACGTATCTTTCTTATTAAATCATCATATACTCGTGACATACGGGTCTAATAGGCCAACTTAATCATTCATAAACTCTAAACATAGGCCGACAAGGCCATACAAATATTCATATACATGACATCTGTCTACAAGCATCTAAGAGTACATAAGTATCATAAAGGTCGGGACTGAGCCCCGCCATACCAATCAATACATGTCCTAATTATACTGACCAATTAAGCAACTCCGGAGCAAATGGAGCGCACCAACATCTTCCGCTGAGCTGATAGCCTACTTGGAGGGCTCTCTACCTGTCTATCAGGACCTGCGGGCATGAAACGCAGCGTCCCCAGGCAAAAGGGACGTCAGTACGAATAATGTACCGAGTATGTAAGGCAATATACTGAAAGCTGAAACTGAACTGATAATATAATAACTGCAGGTAACTGGAAGTCAAAGATAATCTAAAGATATACTTACCTGCTGATACTAACTCAACTCTCTCAATATAGTAAGTAAAATAGCTGTCCGACCCTATAAGGCTCGGTAAATATATATATAACTTTATAACTACCCTGCCGTAGTAGGCTCGCTCATAGGCGCTCGGCCATACTAGGCTATGTATCTCGGTCATTGGGCTCGCTCATAGGCGCTCGACCGCAATAGGCTCGGTATATAACTTACCATCTGATCAGAGGTTGCCCAATAGGGGCCTGCCCATCGATTATAGCTCGATGGTAATGAAAATAATTTAATACTGTATATATAAACTCTCTTCTCTCTTGACTGGAAGAATAAAATACACAATTGAATATGAAGTCCCGATAAAGAGAATATTGAACTTGCGAGACTAGAAAAATATATGTAAATTCTGGGATATGAATATTTCTTTATGCCTCGCTATCAAACTTGTG
The DNA here is from genome assembly GCA_005239495.1 of Nicotiana undulata. NCBI lineage: Eukaryota > Viridiplantae > Streptophyta > Magnoliopsida > Solanales > Solanaceae > Nicotiana > Nicotiana undulata. The sequence continues at coordinate 110,101 of ML242298.1, forward strand.
TAATGAAGAGATCATGCCAAAATGAAAAAAAGGACTTAGCCTTAACATACCTGAGCCGGCGTCAAAAGCTAAAATACACCACCCTGAACATGCAAAAGCAACTTCTTCATGCAAAGGTAACATAACCATCTCTTTTGAAAAGTAACACAAGCACAACACCAAGCGGCTAACTGTCCCATATACTACCCCACTTCCATCATGCCATAGCACATATTTATTTCTAAACCACAAGCAATAACTGATCACAAGACTTACTACTTCCCGTTAGTTAAGTCAACCATCAAAATTGGCTTAAATGTAAACATTGCAGGATCTTTTTTTCATTTCGAGGTAATGGTACACACCAAATAAATATATTAGTATTTATTTCTGAAAAAAGGTTTTATCAACAATATAATCGAACCTCTTTCTTTCTTCTAATTGAAGAAATCCCTACCTAACCAAGTTTGTTCCAATTTCCTTTCCTCACATTTCTTATGACCGTAAAGAATCTGTAGCAATGTTATTAAACAAGAAAAGGTTCTTCAAAAAGTACTAGGGAAATGTGTTGGATCTTTTCAACAAAGAAGATGCATTTGGATTGCGTTTAAACTTCTGTTCTTGAAGAACTTTCAACTATGAAGAAAGATACATAATTCTTAAGAACATTTTTTTATCTTTTGTCCAAAATTGAAATGATCCCAAGACTTGTAATATTAGTCTTATGTGTCAAAGTTATATTTCCTTAGATAGCCACCTAAACTCTTTTGACTACTTAGTCATATTTATTGCTAGTGGCTTACTTCCACGTTTTGTTTTGGAGGGATTTGTCTTATATAATATTTTATTAATTAATTAGGTAATGTTTCGTTACCCGATAATTAACAAATTACCTGCGTAATTAGGAATTATCTCAAATTACTTAAAATTCTACTTATTTTTAATACACTTTATACATCCTACTATCATGGTCATATAGTACCTTATATGGTACTAGTTCATAAATATCGGGTATTAATGCTCGGCCCAATTTTTTATCTCAACATGCAAAACTTGGAGGAAAATTTAATTTCTTTGACTTGCTTCCCCTCTCACCTTCACGAATTTACTCATCACTTGTTTGAAATAGCATAATCCTTATAATCTCCAAATAATCTTTTCATTGGACTGATGTCAATTACCTTACGACAAATTCAACGTACAATACTACAGAGTGCAACACCGTCGTAATTTAATACTGCGAAACGTAACATCATCTTGATGTAGTACTACGGGACGTAATGTCGACGTAATATTGCGGGGCGTAACATCATTCCCCCCTTTGGAACATTCGTCCTCGAATGTTGACTGATGCTCTTATCATTTTCATAACTTATAGCTCTTGTGAATATCTCAATATTCTCCTTTCCATTTAGGCAGCTGTTCTTTGAATAAATCCAAAGGCCAGGGCATTCCCTCCTTTAGGCCTCTTTCTCACACCACGGTCTGGGGCCGGAATTCATCCAATCTCGTAACTCTTGCTATCTTCTGTCATGCAGCATGTACGACTTTTTCCTTGTATGTGCGCCTAAGCGACTATTCTCTCCTTTCTCCTCCAGTTTTTAGCCAAGTTCTAGGCCTCACTTTGTAAGCATGTACAGAGCTTAATAAGATGTCCCTCTGGGTTTCTATATCGAAGTTCTTCGCTTGATACTTTGTTGAACTTACAAATAATGTTATATATTATTTCATAGACCTGGTTATTCATCTGTATGAATTTAGTGCATCTAGGTAGGCCCTACTATACCATAACTCTCACCTTGGTTTTATTATGATCGAGGTCCGCTACCCAATTCTAGGTTACTCTCCTGCTTCTCATCATAGATGTATAAATCCAAGTCCTCTAATGCTTTCTTATTATTGTTTATCTAAGGGATGAAATCCTTATCTCCTCTTATACGTTGGAAATTTATCCATCTTTTGTCGATTCACCTTAACGTTGATCCATAATCTACCACTGATAATTTAACCTCTTATGTAACACTACCGCTAGGGCTCACGTCTCATCGGGGAACATCTAAAATAATTAGACCGGTCCGCCTGGGGAGATACCATGCTTCCATAACCGCATCTCAGAGCATCCCAATGTGGTTAAACATGTGGGTATTTTAATTCTGTCCAATTCATGAAATCCATTTCTTTTCTTCATCAGACCATTACTCAATCGAAGGCCCAAAGGTTATCATTATCTATCACAATTATGCCCTCATTGTACTATCAGGGCAGTATTCCATCTCTTCTAAATGTTGTTAGTCTTAGACTCTTTTGAGTTCATTCAGGTTATAGTGAGCTTTGTATAACTTAGAGAAACCGTTTGCTCTTCTTGTTTTCACATGCTTAATCTGAGGACTTATCCATTTTCATTACCTTCTAGCTCGCCCTTTCTTATCCTTACTCCTATTTTCTAGAAACTTATTGCTTCACCATACAATAGCTTGCGACCTACACATATCTATTTATATTACTTGCAACCTTTCAACTTGCTTGCATCATAGATTACCTTATGTTGTTCTGGAACATCACGCGAGATATCACACCGTCTCTAACTCTTCTTTAATCTCTTATTAGACCTTTCGGTACTTAGAAACCATAGGTTGGAAGATATGCCACTGACGACGCTGCCATCATTCCTGGATATTAAATCCCCATGCTTCTAGCCTTCTGTCCGAAGTATGGACTATTCACAGCCTTCTGCATTTGAGTATCTCGTACGTTGTTCCCTTTACCTTACTTACTTTAAAATCTTGCATCATGTCTTTTATCTCTTTCAGGACCTCCCTTCCACATAGGTATAATTCACGTCCATAACTTGAAGCTCTATTATAATAACTGTACCGCTAGTTCATGCACAATCCAAGTAGGAGCTTCATGTGACTTCTTATAAGGCTGGTACTCTTCAGCTGGCTTCTTTGTAGAGCCGTTATAAAATATGGCTACTGTATTATATCTCTTATACATCTGCTATGTAGGAGTGATCCCGAGGTTTATATTATGTTGGTCCACTCCTGTTTTACTTAGTCTATGTAACTCTTTAGTTTCCTCTTCTTTCTGATCAGCCTTTATATAGGCTTAAGCTATCTTCCGATCTGCGGCTCCTGGTATTAGTTATTACTTTAGCCTTTCATAGGCGCTGAGGGATATTCATGATAAAATCCTTTAACAATTCAATCTTTCGTCTATGACCTGGGATCAATTCTTTCTTCTAACGTATACCAGAATCTTCTATGCAACTCGTATGATCTCGAATATTAGTTTTAATTTTACTTCCCGTTCATTAGCCACGGTAGGTGCCACTTCCTCTGGAGTGCTTACAATGTTGTTGTGAGACTGTTGTTACACGAGCATTTCCTCTTTAGGTCGTTATGCTTAGGTTGAAGCCTTCTTCCTTATTTCCTCAGCTAGTTTCCCATTATAGAACTTAGGGAGAACCCTATGACTCTTGTAAAGATGTGATCTTATTACATTGTATACCCGATTGAATTTTTTTTTGACGTTCTTCCTCGCCTCTAATTATCCATAGTTACTTACCTCCACACCCTTGTGCTTGTACGGTTGCTTCTGAACTAATATTTTGACTTCCTTTAGAGTGACATTCTCTTTTATTTTCGCAATACTCATATGGTACCTTTTACTATCCCAACTCTTGTCTGAATATTTCTCAAGGTCATGATGTCATAACCGTAGAATTGACTTTCCCATGTTGGGGTTCATTATGTTTATCTTGCACAATCTATTAATTTGTCTGCATCCTTTTGTCTAGCCATAACTAGGCCCTTCCTGAATCAACTTACTAACTACTCATTGTCCCACTCCCATATCAATATACCGTGTAATCTTTCTTGAGTTATTTCTTTTGTCTTAACTTACGTCTCGCATTGGTTCCTTATTTATCACTAACATCTCGGGTAGGGACCCTTACTCCCTCTCCTTGACGCCGTGTTTGCATAATGTTCTGGAATTGCAGCATACATGTAGGCTTTGAATAAGTGCAATCTCATTTTCATCGCATTCTTCCTTTACCATTCCATAATTACTAGAATCACTTAGTTCTTACTTAACGCCACATCACACAATATTCCCCCTTTTTAGGGGAGTACTGAGACTTGAAGCTATGACGACCGGCCTATAGATGTTTTTCCTCTTCATCTTTGGCGTCCTTTCACATCACCAATGACCCTCACTCACCTTGCGATAATCCTTCTGTACCAAGGATAACAAAATTCCCTACTCGCTAGGGTGACACTTAATGTAACTGGTACCTACAGTCCCTTAAGCTTAACTTTTTTTACATTACTTGCTTTAGGGAAGCGTCTTCCAGAATGACCATTCTCTGATTTTCTCATGAATCTTCTTCTGTTGTCCATTATACTACTGCTGGAGCGAAATATGAAATTCTCATGATGTCGACTATTATCAAATCACTCAGTCCCTAATTCATGTTTAGTTTATCTTGTTCACCAATCCATATTGGTTTCTATTATTCTTGGGTTTTTAACTTTTCCTTCAGGTAGTCCCGTTGGAGTCACGAACTTATTTCTTGAAATGAGGATATGACTTTATGTGATGACCCAAAAGGTCATCCTAAGTAATTCCGGCTAAATCTGTGTTTTGAGGCCTCGAAAGCCTCTGTTAATCTCACCTTGATATGCATGCGCAGCCCGGACAGGTAGCCGGGAAGCTTCCATGTGAAAATTTGATAAAAATGGGATTTTTGAATTGAATAATTGAATAAAGTTGACTTTGGTTAACATTTTTGGTAAACGGACCCGAACCCGTGATGTGACGGTCCCGGAGGATCCGTAGGAAAATATGGGACTTGGGCGTATGCCCGGAATCGAATTCCGAGGCCCCAAGCCCGAGAAATAAATTTTTAAAGAAAATTATTTTATGAAAATAATAAAGGAATTTAAAAATGAATAATTGTGTGAAAACCGTGTTACCGGGCCCGTATTATGGTTCCGGAGCCCGAAACAGGTTTATTATATGTTATTTGTCCTATCTGTGAAATTTGGTGTAAAACGGACTTGATTTGGTTGGTTTGGATCAAAATGAGGAAAAATTGGAGTTAATGAAGTTTTTAAAGAATTTGAAATTTGGCTTGAAAGGTGATTTTATGTTTTCGAGGTCCGAATGAAATTCCGAGACCGGGAGTAGTTCCGTTGTGTCATTTATAACTTGTCTGCAAAATTTGGAGTCATTCCGAGTAATTTAGGCCGGTTCGGCGCTTTGAAGTGAATTCTAGAATCTCAAAGTTCTTAAGTATGATTAATTTGGTGTTGGAGTTTTATTTCGAGTTCCGTTGTTGTTTTTCATGTTCCGGAAGCTCGAGCAAGTTCGTTTAATGATTTGGGACTTGTTGGTATTTTTGGACGGGGGCTCGGGTGGGCCCAGGTGCCTCCCAGACCCCGCACGAGGCAAAAAAACCAGCAAAAATCACTGCAGGTGCACAACAACTGGTGTGACCGCAGGTGCGGTTGCCCAGCCGCAGGTGCGGGACCGCCCCTGTGGTCCCAGCCTTCGCAGGTGCGAAATCCATCGCAGGCGCGGCTCTTCCTCCGCTGGAGCGGGACCGCTGGTGCGGCTCCCAACTCCGCAGGTGCGAGCCTAGGGGCCCAGGCCTTCTTCCGCTGGGGCGATCACTCTTTCGCAGGTGCGAGACCGCACCTGCGGTCCTAAGGTCGCAAGTGCGGAAACCATTGTTGGCAGGCCTCTTAAATACTCTAAATTTCGGGTTTTCTTCACTTTCACCCATCTTCAACCACCATTAGAGAACAACCAGGCTTGGGCAACACCTTCCACGACCACCCACTGTAAGAGGTAAGTTAAAACCCCATAAACTTCTAATTCTAACACTAATTCCTAGTTAAATTCACTA
>ML242298.1:116342-135771 GCA_005239495.1 Nicotiana undulata
TATGCACGAGGGGACATTCCGTGCCGTTTATATTATATATGTACGAGGGGACATTTCCGTGCCGAGTGATTGTGAGGTTATGCACGAGGGGACATTCCGTGCCGAGTGTTATTATATATGCACGAGGGGACATTCCGTGCCGAGTGACTGTGAGGTTATGCACGAGGGGACATGCCGTGCCTTTCCTGTTCATTATATGTTTGAGAAGCTATATTTCTGCCTTGTCTTTACGTTTCATTTATTACCTTGTACTGCTGTGCTAGCATACTGTTACCCTATCTCCCCAGCATGTTCTCCCCGTATCTGTCTTACTTGCTTATTTCTGTTGCCATTTTTCCTGCTATTATATAAAATTGCACAGGTACATATGTTGTGTTGGTCCTAGCCTCGTCACTACTTCGCCGAGGTTAGGCTCGACACTTACTCAGTACATGGGGTCGGTTGTACTGATGCTACACCTGCACTTCTTTATGTTGTGCAGACTACGCAGCCGGACCCGGAGATCACTGACGATCGGAGCATCTCATTCAGTCACACAGGAGAATCGAGGTAGACCCGCAGACGTTCGTGGGCCTTGACGTCACCTTCTACTTTCCACTTTCAGCTCTTTCTTACTTTGTATTTAAAGGACAGTCTTATGTATTTATTTCAGACCTTTTGTTTGTAGTAATCTCTTAGATAGTCCGTGAGTATGTGACACCAGTTCTGGGATTCGTTTATGGGTTTTATTTCGAAAAGTGCTATGTTGTATTTTGGAGTAATTTGTTAAATTTCATATGGCGGGCCATCGAAGCCTTGGTTATCTTGTTCGTATTGTTGTTAATAAGTTTTATTTAGTTCAAACGTTGGCTTGTCTAGTGGGTTCAACGTTAGACGCAGTCATGGCCCGAAGGTGGGATTTTTGGGTCGTGACACTTTATGGACTATACTCTTTTGTTTTCTCAAAGCCTATCACCTCTTGTCTTTTCCTTTACTTGACTATAGATTATGTGATACTGTCATCTTTTTGATCTCACGTTGTCATCCATGTATCATATCATACTCATAATGCATCATTAACTCTCTTCTTACTTCCCGCTAACATTTATATCTATTATTTTTTTCCAAAAACTTGAACAAGATATTCTTTTGCTTTTAGCTCCCCTTGCTCCACCTACTGGCTCTTCAGGCTACCTAACATTCTTTCTCTACTAGGGATGGGAGCAATACCAAAGTAATATTTATCCCTTCGAAAATGTCAACCAACACATACTTTCTTTCTCGTGTAAGAGGAGACATATTGGAAGTATGGATCAATATATGGATTTCTTAGAATTGTTATGAGGAAGTAAGTAGTTGCATATTTGCCGTAGTATAGTATCTTCTGGTCTTTCTCGAGTCCTGTACCTTTCTGTGCCATGATACCTTCTAATAATACCTTTACCGTTTCAAAGGATGACCAAATGCGGACCAGTAATATTCAGGAAAAGCTGCCACAATTGTGCAGTAACTTGGCAGTGCAAAAACAAATAAGAGTGGATTTTTGTTTGTTTCCCGTGTAGGAGGAATTTACTTCATAGAACCATCCATCTTTCTTGTAGATTCTCTGAATATAAGTTTTAGTAGAACTCAAAAATGTCCTCCTTGATCTCCTCTGTTTCGTTCGTTAATACTCCATTGACGTCTAATCTCCCAATGTAATTGTATTCAAACCATCCATTCATCATTTTGGGTTACTCTAACCGCAGCCGGATCCTACTATCCTGTCTTTCTCTTTAAACCATATCCGTTAGCTCCCATAGAGCATGACTGAGATAGTTGCGTCCGATCGTACGTACATCTATTACTATTGTAGGTAATTCAAAATGCTTATATCTCCCTTCCTGAATGGTAAACAAGGATAATCTTTATTAACTGGGTACCTCATACCCTTCTTCACCTCGCTTCTTTTACTTGTTACAACTCGTCTCTAACTTTCGACTCCGTCATTCCTTTTTACCGTAAGACCAGATAAGTATTCTTTCCTAAAAACTCTTTATCAAGAACCGTACACCTTTTATTATACGCATTATCAGCTGAAGACTTCTCATTTACTCATCATAAGCAATATGCAAATTTCGAGTTCCTCTAATTCAACACTTCCACAACTATATCTCTTATCGATAATCTTTCTGAATATAGGCATCGTCTTATTACTAATAGAAGTTCGGAATTTGAATTCTTATAAATAAGCTCTACCACACGATCTAGAGTAAGAAGAAAGAGTGACAGTCCTAAATGCCCTGTAGCCTCCTGCTTATAAGTGTGGTGCACGACACACCCATAAACAAGACTCTACTAGACACGACTTGTAGACTCCCTAGGACAGTACCGCTCTGATACCACTTTTGTCACGACCCAAGCTGATGGGGCGCGACGGGCACCCAGTACCTTACTCAACCGAGTACCAACGTAACATATCTTTCTTATTAAATCATCATATACTCGTGACATACGGGCCTAATAGGACAACTTAATCATTTATAAACTCTAAACATAGGCCGACAAGGACATACAAGTATTAATATACATGACATCTGTCTACAAGCCTCTAAGAGTACATAAGTATCATAAAGGTCGGGACTGAGCCCCGCCATACCAATCAATACCTGTCCTAATTATACTGACCAATTAAGCAACTCCGGAGCAAATGGAGCGCACCAACATCTTCCGCTGAGCTGATAGCCTACTTGGAGGGCTCTCTACCTGTCTATCAGGACCTGCGGGCATGAAACTCAGCATCCCCAGGCAAAAGGGACGTCAGTACGAATAATGTACCGAGTAAGTAAGGCAATATACTGAAAGCTGAGACTGAACTGATAATATAATAACTGCAGGTAACTGGAATCAAAGATAATTTGAAGATATGCTTACCTGCTGATACTGACTCAACTCTCTCAATATAGTAAGTAAAATAGCTGTCAGGCCCTATAAGGCTTGGTAAATATATATATATATAACTTTATAACTACCCTGCCGTAGTAGGCTCGCTCATAGGCGCTCGGCCATACTAGGCTCTGTATCTTGGCCACTGGGTTCGCTCATAGGCGCTCGACCACAATAGGCTCGGTATATAACTTACCATCTGATCAGAGGTTGCCCAATAGGGGCCTGCCCATCGATTATAGCTCGATGGTAATGAAAATAATTTAATAATGTATATATAAACTCTCTGCTCTCTTGATTGGAAGAAGAAAATACACAATTGAATATGAAGTCCCGATAAAGAGAATATTGAACTTGCGAGACTAGAAAAATATACGTAAATTCTGGGATATGAATATTTCTTTATGCCTCGCTATCAAACTTGTGTAATGACGAGATCATGCCAAAATGAAAAAAGGGCTTAGCCTTAACATACCTGAGCCGACGTCAAAAGCTAAAATACACCACCCTGAACATGCAAAAGCAACTTCTTCATGCAAAGGTAACAAAACCATCTCTTTTGAAAAGTAACACAAGCACAACACCAAGCGGCTAACTGTCCCATATACTACCCCACTTCCATCATGCCATAACACATATTTGTTTCTAAACCACAAGCAATAACTGATCACAAGACTTACTACTTCCTGTTAGTTAAGTCAACCATCAAAATTGGCTTAAATGTAAACATTGCAGGACCTTTTTTTTTCATTTCGAGGTAATGGTACACACCAAATAAATATATTAGTATTTATTTCTGAAAAAAGGTTTTATCAACAGTATACTCGAACCTCTTTCTTTCTTCTAATTGAAGAAATCCCTACCTAACCAAGTTTGTTCCAATTTCCTTTCCTCACATTTCTTATGACCGTAAAGAATCTGTAGCAATGTTATTAAACAAGAAAAGGTTCTTCAAAAAGTACTAGGGAAATGTGTTGGATCTTTCCAACAAAGAAGATGCATTTGGATTGCGTTTAAACTTCTGTTCTTGAAGAACTTTCAACTATGAAGAAAGATACATAATTCTTAAGAACATTTTTGATCTTTTGTACAAAATTGAAATGATCCCAAGACTTGTAATATTAGTCTTATGTGTCAAAGTTATATTTCCTTAGATAGCCACCTAAAATCTTTTGATTACTTAGTCATATTTATTGCTAGTGGCTTACTGCCACATTTTGTTTTGGAGGGATTTTGTCTTATATAATATTTATTAATTAATTAGGTAATGTTTCATTACCCGATAATTAATAAATTACCTGCGTAATTAGGAATTGTCTCAAATTACTTAAAATTCTATTTATTTTTAATACACTTTATACATCCTACTATCATGGTCATATAGTACCTTATATGGTACTAGGTCATATAGTACCTTATATGGTACTAGTCCATAAGTATCGAGTATTAATGCTCGGCCCAATTTTTTATCTCAACATGCAAAACTTGGAGGAAAATTTAATTTCTTTGACTTGCTTCCCCTCTCACCTTCACGAATTTACTCATCACTTGTTTGAAATAGCATAATCCTTATAATCTCCAAATAATCTTTTCATTGGACTGATGTCAATTACCTTACGATAAATTCAACGTACAATACTACAGGGTGCAACACCGTCGTAATTTAATACTACGAAATGTAACATCATCTTGATGTAGTACTACGGGATGTAATGTCGACGTAATATTGCGGGGCGTAACAGTGAGGCCCACTTTACAGTTACGAACATCACATTTGCAAGAAGTTCATCGCAATTGCGATAATTGCAGTACCAACAAATTCTAAGTTCTACGAAATTAGTCCGAAAGAATTTTGAAACTTACTTGGGCCCTTTGGGACTCCATCTAAACATCCAAAAAAGTATATAAACCTCAAACAAACTCTCTCGTCAGCTCCAAACATCAAAAACTAAACGTCACATATCAAAACTCAAAGATTTCAAAGTTCTTAAGTTTAAATTTTTAACTTTTTATAATAAGCGCCGAAACGGAATTGGGCCATCCAGGACTCCAACCAAACATGAGTATAGGTTCAAAATCATCATACGAACCTACTAAAATTTTCAAAACAACAATTTGAGATCATTTACCAATAATATTAACCGTGGTCAACTTCAACTACTTATAAGTTTTAAAATCAAGTTTTTTAAAAACAAAATCACATTTAAATTTTCTGAAAATCAAAACTGACTATGCACGCAAATCATAAATCATCGACTAAATCTATATAAGATTTCAAATTATGAAATAAGAAGTTAGAACTCTAAATGATTTATCGGGTCATTAAAGATTTCTCTTTCGTATTTATGAACCGGTACATCTATATGTCGATGTTGGACATACTAAGTCATATGAAGAGACCTTCCATTTTATCCTCAATATATACGAATTGCACCTTTTGGCGAATGTGATTAAGTTTTAATCTTATCCAATCTTGAATAATTCCACATCCATCTTAGCATCCGTATTTTCCCAACACATATCTTGTGGATATATTGGACTTTAGCAATTCAACACTCACGACCATATAGCATTGTCGGTATTACAACTATTTTAAAGAGTATTTCTTCTTTTTGATGGACACTATTTTGTCATATAACATCCCGGTAGCACTTGTCTATTCAACCATGCGATTTAACTCTACGAGTAACATTTTCATCTATCATTCCATTCTTTTGAAATAATGAGCATAAATATCTAAATTATTTGTATTTTGGTACTGCTACTGATAGCTCAACGGACAAGTATAAGGATTTAGAAGCACCAAGAAGGCCATTCACAAGGTCTAGAGCTAAGGAGAAGCAAGACAAGGTTGTTGGGCTTCAATGGGAGATCAAGAAGGCACTAATGGTGGAAGAACAACTCAAGAATTATGGAGATGATTTAGCTAAGTGATACATTCATTTCATGTTCCAAGTTCAAATCCAAGAGGAGGTAGATTGGGGTCCAAGCACCAGTCAAAGAGGGCCTAAATTAGGCGTCTAAATCACCATAAATCAGCTCAAGGAGGGGCGGCCAAGACATAGGACAAGGAGTTAAAGTTCCTTATTTTATTTCCTAGTTTGTTAGGACATATTTGATGCTTTCCTAGGTAGTTAAGGTTTTGTTTTTATTTTCCTAAGATTATTGGAATTACTTTCCAAGATTGACTTGGTTTTTATTTCCTAGAGTTTTACCTTTTCCTATGGTAGTTGGACTTGTTGTCCAAAGTAGTTTAGGACTTTATTTCCTTAATTTTTAGGTAGAATTTCGTGACCCCCTCCCTATATAAAGGTGTATATTCTTGCTTTTAGACTTAGACTATTATCAATAAAAATTGTGAGATTTTTCTTGCACTCTTGTGTGTGGTTATTCTTGGATTTATTCTTCAACCTTCAAGACTCGACTTAAGGTGGTAAGATTAAATTCTTTCGAAATCTTAGATCACTTCTAGGTATTCAAAAAAGGTGATAAGTTTAGGCTTATTGTTGTTCTTGTTATTCTAAAGGGTCGAATTTTACAATCTATCTCTTGTTCCTTAATCTCTACCAAAGGCGATTATTTCTTCGTTAACTAATTTGTAACGACCCGACCGGTCATTTTGAGCTCTAGCGCGTCGTTTAGTAGTTTGAGGTCATGGGCAACTTTGTTTCAGGTATTACGGCTTGTACGCATGGTCCGAAATTGAAATTCGAGAAGTTCGGGTGGATTTGGAAAGAAATATTCTCATTTCGGAAGACTTAAGTTGGAAGAATCAACTAAGATTGGAATTTTGAGTAAACGACCTCCGAATCAGGATTTGAAGGTTCCGACAGGTTCGTATGATGATTTCGGACTTGGGCGTATGTTCGGATCGGGAGTCGGATCACCTGGGAGCGTTTCAGCGCATATTATGGAAGATAACATTTTAGAAGAATTTCATAAATTTGGGTTGGAAGGCATTTCAGTGTTATAGATGTCCGTTTGGGATTCTGAGCTTGGGAATAGCTCCGTATGATAATTCTGGAGTTGGGAGCGCGATCGAAAGTGAATTCGGATGTTCGTAGGTCATTTTGAAGTCATTTGGCTAAAGATAGGAATTTGAAGGTTTTTGAGAAATCCGATCGGAATTGAAAATTTTGATATCGGGGTCGGAATGCGATTCAAGAAGTTGGAGTAGGTCCATAATGTCGAATATGACTTGCGTGCAAAATTTGGGGTCAATCGGACGTGATTTGATGGGTTTTGGCATCAGATGTAGAAGTTGGAAATTTCAAAGTTCATAAAGCTTGAATTGGAGAGCGATCCGTTATTTCGATGTTATTTGATGTGATTTGAGGCCTCGAGCAAGTCCGCATTATGTTTTGGAACATGTTGCTGTAATTGGACGGGGTCCCGGGGGCCTCGAGATGAGTCCGGGTGGTTAATAGATCAAATTTGAAGTTTGAAGAGGAGCTGAACTGCTGGTGCCTGGTGCGACCGCACCTGCGAGGATTTGTCCGCAGGTGCGGACCGCAGGAGCAGATTGGGCGCCGCATATGCGGGAGTTGGGCTGGCTTGGCTAGGGCCTCAAGTGCGATTGATTTTTCGCACCTTCGGAGGCGCAGACGCGGATAATGGGGCACAGGTTCGGAGCCGGCTGGAGAAGAAGGGAGCCGCAGGTGCGGGATATCAGGCGCACCTGCGTGTGCGCAGGTGAGAGAGGGAGACCGCATGTGCGGAATTCGGGCCAGGGAAGATTATTTTTAAAGCGGGGATTTGCCATTTCTTCTCCTATTTTCTTTTGGTATGGGCGATTTTCTTCAGGGATCACAAGGTAAGTTATTCCAACTCATTTCAAGTTAAATACCTGGTTTAAGTTGGATTTAAGTGTAGCAAATTGTGAAAATTATGATATTTGGAAGAAAACCTAGAAGTTGATATTTTGAATTTTTACCACGAATTTGAGCATGAAAATTTGAGTAAATTGTATATTTGAGCTAGTAAGACTATGGGTAGAGTTTATCTTCGAGAAATTTCAGAATTCGGGCATGTGGGCCGGAGGGCATTTTGGTCAGTTCCTTGAGCGGAGTTGTGAATTTATATTTTTAAAATTTTTACAAGTATTAGAGTGAATTTTTATTGGTTTTCCCGTTATTTGGTAGTTTTGAGGCGTTGTGCATCAATTGGAGTCGTCGGAAGGGCTTGGAAGCCGGTTATGGAATTTCGGAGCGAGGTAAGTCTCCTTTATAACTTTGTGAGGGGGAAATCGTCGCCATAGGTGAACTAATTAATTACGTGCTACTATTTGCGGGGGCTACGTACGCACGAGGTGACGAGAGTCCGTGCGTAGCTACTAATATGCTATGTCCGGGTAGTCTAGGACCCACTAGCATGCTTTACTTGTTGTACTTGTGACCTTGTCAATAAAATATCATGTGATGCTGACAATTAGTAATTAAATCTCTAAGAAGGATATAATCTACTTTTCTTAATCATCTAGAAGGAGAATTGATTCTTCCTTGGATAATTGTATTTCGGGTAAATCTACAACGTTTGAAACCCTGTCAAAATTGGCAAGTAAATCCCCAGAAAGGCTTTAAATACTATTTTCATGTTCATTAAAAGGAGAATTCTATCACTTCATTCAATATTCAATTTTTCTGATAAAAATGTGGCTTATTTGTGTGAATATGTGTAACTATGGGTGCCTGAGTCGCATGTATGATTCGCGAGCAGGATGACCTTGTTATTTATGTATGACCGCGTTGCATGATCGATTTGCGAGCGGGGTAGATAGATGCATCTATGGTTCGGGCCGTTCGACCCTCGGCAGTGCATATTTTATTAATGTTGGTTCGGGCCGTTCGACCCTCGGCATTTTTGCGCATGATAATTGCTGCGTATTTTATGTAATTATTACCTGTTTATTGGCCTATGAAGTTTTAAATTGCCAACTGAAATGACGAGGATTTAAAGTGTTAAATGTGAAAGAAGTTGATATTACTTATCCCTGATTTTATAAGATTGCCTATGATATTCCCGCTTAGTGTCTCACTTGACTATACTAAATTGACTTCTAGAAAGTGTCTAATTCGACCTCTCGTCACTACCTCTCTGAGGTTAGGCGGGANTATTGCATAGGTACTTTCACAGCGATGTGGCTGTCATGGAGACTTAGGCGAGCTGCATCATTCGGAGGCGATCCGCAGCTGACAGAGTCTCCTTTAGATGTATTTATTTTTATTTTAAATTCCTTGTCCAATTGTATTTCGGACAAGCATTGTAGTATCTGTTAAATTCTTAGAAATTTTCTCATTCACTTGTGTCAGCGGGTGCTGGGATGTGTTTGGGATGTACTTTATTAAAATGGAATATTAGACTATCGTATTTACTTAGCGGATTTTATTTATTTATTATGTAATGAAGTGAAAGGTAATGACTTCAAAAATGCTAAAACAGGAAATTTAACTTAACCATTTAATGTTTGACTTGCCTGACAGTGGTGTCCGACGCCATCACGACCTTATCGATTTTGGGTCGTGACAACTTGGTATCAGAGCACTAGGTTCCCTTAGGTTTCACGAGTCATGAGCAAGTCTAGTATAGTCTTACGGATCGGTACAGAGACGTCCGTACTTATCTTCGAGAGGCTACAAGACTGTTAGGATTACTTCCCTTCTTGATTCCTCATCGTGCGATTTGATTCCTTTAAGGCTTATGCCTATCTTTATTCCTACTCAATCTTACGCGTCGCGAAGCGCTTGCTATGAGTCAGGAAGTTGAGGAATTGAAATGGTGCTACGGATAGGGTGCGTGATATTTTCCATGCGTAATTGGTTGGGGCTATTGTTGTTGCCCTGCAAAAGGATAATATGTTGTTTCAGCTCAGTAGCTGTGTTTCTAAGAGCCTTGAGGCTATGCTCAGGTAGTGATGATGCTTACGATTGGTTATCGCGTGATATGGGTGTGATGGTAGGATGCTTGCCCATATGTAGGAGCAATGAATGACTTGAAGGGAGGTCTTCTGAGAGCATGATGTTGAGATTTCAGCATTTCAGTTTAGGCGGAGGAAAGGCAATTAAACTATAAATGGTCAGGTTTTGGACTGATAAAGTAGAAAGACTTGGTGTTTTCAAGTGAGGTGGAATATTCACCTGTGATGTGATATCGTTGTCATTGATCGAATGGAATGTGTTAAGTTTGTCGGTGCTATGGTTTCTTCGGTTGCATGGGGTTAGAGTATTGTGAAGAAGTATTGAAGAAGCGGCTGTCATAGACCGTGCAGTGCGGTGGTTCAGTACTGGATAAGTATTGATAATGAAGGCAGCTCGAGAAAGATGATCTTCAGAGAGTTTGAAGTCGTGGTGAATTGCTGGTTTAAGAGCTACAGAGAATGATATTGAATTGAGGCAGCATACGATGAAGGAATATATGTGAGAAGTGCTAGGCGGTGGTTCCATTTCTAGGAGGCCAGGTGTAAGAAGCGGAAGTCGAGCAGTCGCGTAGAGGGGGAGTTTGATCAAAGTGGGAGAGCGGCATCATAGTGGTGAATTAGAAGGTATTGTAGCGCATTTAGTAGATTTCCATGAGGAGAGGACGGACTGGTAAAGTTGGTGAATGAGAACAGGCTTAGGATGGGGTATTGATGTTGTAGAGAGTATGCAGTACAACGTCGTTGGAAGGTGTCAGTTGGTGATTTCCACAGGTGGGTTATCTCTTGTGAGTAGGTTAGCAGTTGTGTGGTTGGAAAGTTTCTGCGAGGGATTCTAGTGGCTATTCGGTAGGAGGCCGAATATGTGAGTGATGCTAGAGAATTTGAGTATTCAGGAAGTGCTAACATGAGAATTTAGAAGAATTTAACGGGTTGGTTGAGCAAGGTCATGCCAGTAATGAAGAAAGAATTTCGGTGGGTTCTAGAGTGGTGCAATGAGTAGCTTCAGGCTAAGTAAGAGAGTCCCACCGCCTGCAATTGGGTTGCAGGATTATCTTCTCATGGGGTTGCGAATTATCAGCGTATTGGCAAGTTATTGCAACTAAGGGGAAGGGAGTAAAATGGTAATTGTGCATGGGATTTGATAAATGTGTGCAAAAGTTGGCCCTATTAGACCAGGGTTAGGTTTTGGGAGATTCAGAATTTATGCTTAAGGCATAGGAGAGTTGTAAGGGTAGTGACTCAGTCACGTGCTTCATTGAGAAGGTGTGCATGTGCTAGAAGAGCCTTGGAGTTGATTGTTGTCACGACCCAATTCTCTCTCCGATTGGGTCTCGTGACGACACCTAGTCTAGACGAATAGGTAAGCCTATTCCTTACGCAAAATTAAGATAAAACAGGTAGAATAGCAGTAAGTGATATAAATCATAATAAAGTCGATGCCGCTCGGCATTTACAGTTTTCTTTACCCAAAACCCGGAATATCACAATACATCACAAGCTAACTCTACGGCTCAATATGTACATCTAGAAAGGAAACGACCGTATAGTTTCATCTACAAGTTCTACTACATCAAGATAAGAAGGGGGCTCGGAGATCTGCGGACGTTGCAGATTATACCTCGAGTCTCCTGATACTGCTGCTGCTGGCTAGCTAAGATACTGCGTACTAGGACCTGGATCTGCACATGGGGAAAACATGCGCAGAAGGGCGTGAGTACTCCACATTCGGTACTTAGTAAGTGCCAAGCCTAACCCCATTGAAGTAGTGACGAGGTCAGGTAGAGGCCCTACTGAGATTTGCAAAATGACAGATATAGTAAGCAAGTAAGTAAAGCAGGTGATAATCGACAGGAATTATGAGTAAAGGCTAGCAAGAAACGGTATAATCAAATGCTCGGATCAACGCAATATATATATAAAGCTCTGTAAGAAAGTAAAGGTACAATGCAATGCAATATGAGGGAAAGGCTCAGGTCTATGCCCGCAATCCCTGTATGCAATGCAGTATGAAGGGAAAGGCTCAAGTCTATGCCCGCAATCCCTGTATTCAATGCAGTATGAGGGAAAGGCTCAGGTCTAAGCCCGCAATCCCTACGTATATATACGCAATATAAAGAAAACAAAATCTCAAAATAGCGTAGTTTTAGGGTTTTAGGAAAAATAACCAGTTGGAAATCTCGGAGTAAAATCCTTAAATCAGTTTCAAATAGTAACGATTGGAAAATCAGTTAGAAATCAATTTACCAGAATAAAATCTTAAGTTATTATGCAGTTCAAACTGATAACAGTAATAATAGAGTTGGAAATGAGGTATTGTGTAAAAAGAAGTATGGAATTTCAATGAAAATATTCCGTGCACGCGCTCGTCACCTCACGAACACGGAATTTTATAGCAAAACCAGTTAAAAAATGCCTAAGGGAGATTCCCCAACACAGAGTTGGGCAAGCCACTTATCTCAACTGTGCAAATCAACCGCTAATCACTCTCTTGCCACGGGTATCCAACTCCGGGTGGCCCAAATATATTCAATTTGATGGTATAATGTAAATATAAATTCAAGAAATCAAAGTAACTAATTATTTCGGAACTAAAACGCGAAATTAGAAAATTTGATCAAAACGCCCCTCGGGCCCACGTCTCGGAATCGGGTAAAATTTATATTTTCTGAACCCTTATTCACTCACGAGTATAACCATATGAAAATCTCTCAAATCGGAGGTCAAATACCCAATCAAAACCCCAAAATTCGGTCTAGGAAGTTTCTTCCAATTTTCCCCAATTTCAACTCAAAAATCTCGAATTTAAGGGTGGAATTGAAGACTAGAATCATGGAAATTAACCTAGGATGGTTAGGAATAACTTACCTAAAAAGCCTCCAAGAATCGTCTCTCCCGAGCTCCCACAACTCAAAAATGGTGAAATAACATGAACCCTCGGATTTTAGAATTAAGCACACAGGGATCTCGCACCTGCGGTCCCTTCAACCGCACCTGTGGAAAAGG
Organism: Nicotiana undulata; assembly: GCA_005239495.1. Taxonomy (NCBI): domain Eukaryota; kingdom Viridiplantae; phylum Streptophyta; class Magnoliopsida; order Solanales; family Solanaceae; genus Nicotiana; species Nicotiana undulata. Next base: position 129,163 of record ML242298.1, read on the forward strand.
CAGCGCAGGTGCGGGTTTCACTTAAGCTGGACGGGGGTCGAACCTGCGGGCCTTTTGTCGCTGGTGCGGCTCCGCACCTGCGAAAATCCAATCGCACGTGCGGAGACTGGGAAGGCCTGGCCCAACCTCACAGCTGTGGCTAGGGGGCCGCTCCTGCGAGCTCGCACCTGCGGGAATTCTATCGCAGGTGCGGAAACACCAGAAGAAGATCTGGTTCTGCTGAGTTCCAAGTCCAAAATTCCTCCGTTAAGCATCCGGAACAACCCCGAGGCCCCCGGGACCTCAACCAAAACCACCAACTGACCCCAATACCCTATCCAAACTTGGTCGGGCCAAAAACACGCCCCCTAACATCAAAATATCCAAAAATGCATAGATTCAAGCCTAGGAACTTCAGAATTTTCAAGAATTCACCTCCGACGCCGAACCCCGTCTAAACTCGTCCGAATGATCTCAAATTTTGCACACAGGTCATAAATAACATTCTGGACCTGCTGTTGCCTTCGGAATTCCATTCCGAGTCCGATATCAAAATCTCACCTATCGGCCGAAATCGCCGAAATTAGCTTTCGCCAATTCAAGCCTAAATCTACGTCTGGCCTTGAAAACACAATCCGAACACTCTCCTAATCCCGAAATCACCCAACGGAGCTAACGGAGTCAACAGATTCCCATTCCGGATCCGTCTTCACATAGCTCTTGCTACGGTCCAATTTCTAAGGTTAAAGCTCACCTTAAAGGACTATATGTCCAAAAACACTCCAATTTTCATCACTCGACACTCCGACTCGATCCATTAACATAATAAAACATGGGAGGAACAATTATCAGGGAATCGAGGCGCTAACTCTCAAAACGACCGGCCAGGTCGTAACATTCTCCCCGTCTTAAGAAAATCATTCGTCCTCGAACGAGTATAGAAACATACCTGAAGCTGTGAATAGATGAGGGTACAGGCTCCGCATGTCCTGCTCGGTCTCCCAAGTCGCCTCCTCGACCGGATGACCTCTCCACTACACCTTGACTGAAGCAATATCCTTCGATCTAAGCTTTCTAACCTTCCTGTCCAAAATGGCCACATGCTCCTCAACATATGATAGATCCTTGTCCAAGTGAACTGAGCTGAAATCCAAAACATGAGTCGGGTCACCGTAATACTTTCGGAGCATGGACACCTGGAATATCAGATGAACATTTGCTAGGTTGGGAGGCAATTCCAACTCATAAGCAACCTCCCCTACCCGCTGCAATATCTCAAAAGGGCCAATGAACCTCAGACTCAGCTTACCCTTCTTCCCAAATCTCATGACGCCCTTCATCGGCGACACCCGAAGCAAAACCCGATCACCAACCATGAATGCCAAGTCGCGAACTCTCCGATCTGCATAACTCTTCTTCCTGGACTGAGCTGTGCGAAGTCTATCCTGAATCACCTTTACCTTGTCCAAGGCATCCTGAACCAAATCTGTACCCAATAATCGGGCCTCGCCCGGCTCGAACCATCCAACTGGAGACCTGCACCACCTACCATATAAAGCCTCAAATGGCGCCATCTGAATGCTGGACTGATAGCTGTTATTATAAGCAAACTCTGCAAGGGGCAAGTACTGATCCCATGATCCTCCAAAATCCATCACACAAGCACGGAGCATATCCTCCAAAATTTGAATAGTGCGCTTGGACTGTCCGTCCGTCTGGGGGTGGAATGATGTACTAAGATCATTCGTCCTCGAACGAGTATAGAAACATACCTGAAGCTGTGAATAGATGAGGGTACAGGCTCCGCATGTCCTGCTCGGTCTCCCAAGTCGCCTCCTCGACCGGATGACCTCTCCACTGCACCTTGACTGAAGCAATATCCTTCGATCTGAGCTTTTTAACCTGCTTGTCCAAAATGGCCACATGCTCCTCAACATATGATAGATCCTTGTCCAAGTGAACTGAGCTGAAATCCAAAACATGAGTCGGGTCACCGTAATACTTCCGGAGCATGGACACCTGGAATATCAGATGAACACCTGCTAGGTTGGGAGGCAATTCCAACTCATAAGCAACCTCCCCTACCCGCTGCAATATCTCAAAAGGGCCAATGAACCTCAGACTCAGCTTACCCTTCTTCCCAAATCTCATGACGCCCTTCATCGGCGACACCCGAAGCAAAACCCGATCACCAACCATGAATGCCAAGTCGCGAACTCTCCGATCTGCATAACTCTTCTTCCTGGACTGAGCTGTGCGAAGTCTATCCTGAATCACCTTTACCTTGTCCAAGGCATCCTGAACCAAATCTGTACCCAATAATCGGGCCTCGCCCGGCTCGAACCATCCAACTGGAGACCTGCACCGCCTACCATATAAAGCCTCAAAAGGCGCCATCTGAATGCTGGAGTGATAGCTGTTATTATAAGCAAACTCTGCAAGGGGAAAGTACTGATCCCATGATCCTCCAAAATCCATCACAAAAGCACGGAGCATATCCTCCAAAATCTGAATAGTGCGCTTGGACTGTCCGTTCGTCTGGGGGTGGAATGATGTACTGAGATCAATCGGGGTACCCAGCTCACTATGCAAGGCTCTCTAGAAGTGCGAGGTGAACTGAGGCCCTCGATCTGAAATAATAGATACCATAACACTATGCAACCGGACTATCTCCCGCACGTAGATCTGAGCCAACCTCTCCGAGGAATACGTAGTCAACACCGGAATGAAATGGGATGACTTGGTCAGTCGGTCCACAATCACCCAAATGGCATTATACTTCCTCAAAGTCCGAGGAAGTCTAACCACAAAATCCATGGTAATCCGCTCCCACTTCCACTCTGGAAGCCTCATCTACTGAAGTAATCCTCCCGGTCTCTAATGCTCACACTTGACCTGCTGACAATTGAGGCATCTGGCTACGAACTCCACTATATCCTTTTTCATCCTCCGCTACCAGTAGTGCTGTCTCAGATCCTGGTACATCTTCGCGGTATCGGGATGAATGGAGTACCGCGAGCTATGGGCCTCCTCAAGGATCAACCTCCGCAGTCCATCTACGCCTGGTACACAAATACGGCCCTGCAGTCTCAACACACCATCATCATCTATGGTCATATCTCTGACATCATCCCGCTGAACTCAATCCCGAAGAGCTCGAAGGTCGGGATCATCATACTGGCACTCTTGAATGCAGTCATAAAGAGAAGATCGAGCAACAACACAAGCGAAAACCCGATGAGGCTCAGAAAGGTCCAACCTTACGAACTGGTTGGCTAAAGACTGAACATCCAAAGCTAAGGGCCTCTCAGCTGCATGAAGATATGCCAAACTACCCACGCTCTCTGCCCGACGACTCAGGGCATCGACCACCACGTTGGCCTTCCCCGGGTGGTATAATATGGTGATGTCATAATCCTTGAGTAACTCCAACCACCTACGCTGACGCAAATTGAGATTCTTCTGCCTAAATATGTGCTGCAAACTCCGGTGATCCGTATTTACCTCACAGGGAACACCGTATATATAATGACGCCATATCTTCAGGGCGTGAACAATCGCTGCCAACTCAAGGTCATGAACAAGGTAATTTTTCTCATGTACCTTCACCTGTCTGGACGCATAGGCAATCACCCTACCGTCCTGCATCAACACCGCTCCCAAGCCAATCCTCGAAGCATCACAATAGACTGTATAGGACCCCGAACCGATAGGTAGTATTAACACTGGAGCTGTAGTCAGGGCTGTGTTGAGCTTTTGAAAGCTCTCCTCACACTCCTCAGTCCAAATAAAAGGTGCGCCTTTCTGGGTCAATCTAGTCATGGGTGCTGAAATGGATGAAAAACCCTCCACGAAACGGCGATAATACCCGACCAAACCAAGGAAACTACGGATCTCAATAGCTGAGGACGGTCTGGGCCAACTTTGCACTGCCTCAACCTTCTTCAGATCTACCTTGATCCCATCCGAAGATACCACATGGCCTAAGAATGCCACAGAATCAAGCCAAATTTCACACTAGAGAACTTGGCATACAACTTCTTCTTTCTCAAGGTCTGAAGCACGGTCCTCAAGTGCTACTCATGGTCCCCCCGCGACCGAGAATATACCAGAATGTCGTCAATGAATACAATGACGAAAGTATCAAGATGAGGCCGAAATATGCTGTGCATCAGGTGCATGAAAGCTGCTGGGGCATTGGTCAGCCCGAATGAATAACAAGGAACTCGTAGTGACCATATCTAGTCTGGAAAGTATTCTTCGAGATGTACGACACCCGAATCTTCAACTGATGATAACCCGAACGAAGATCAATCTTGGAGAATACCCTGGCACCCTGAAGCTGGTCAAACAAGTCATCAATGCGGGGCAATGGGTATCTATTCTTCACTGTCACCTTATTTAACTGTCTGCAATCAATACACATCCGCATCGTCCCATCCTTCTTTTTCACAAACAGCACCGGGGCACCCCAAGGCGATACACTGAGCCTGATGAACCCCTTATCAAGAAATTCCTATGACTGTTCCTTCAACTCCTTCAACTCAGGAGGAGCCATGCGATAGGGAGGAATGGAAATAGGCTGAGTGTCAGGCAATAAAACAATGCTAAAGTCAATGTCTCTGTCGGGTGGCATACCCGGAAGGTCAGCTGGAAAAACATTGGGATAATCCCTCACAACTGGGACTGAATCAACTGTAGGGGTGTTGGCACTAACATCTCTCACATTGGCCAAATAAGCATCACACCCCTTTGCAACCATGCGCTGAGCTTTAAGAAAAGAAATGACTCGATGAGGAGTATACTCTAGTAAACCCCTCCACTCTAACCTCGGAAACCCTGGCATAGCCAGCGTCACGGTTTTGGCGTGACAATCAAGAATAGCATAGTGGGGCGACAACCAGTCCATGCCCAAAATAACATCGAAATCTACCATATTAAGTAATAATAAATCAGCCCTGGTCTCAAAACCATTGATAGAAATCAAACACGACCGATATATGCGGTCCACAATAAGAGAATCTCCCACAAGAGTAGAACCATATACGGGGGAACTCAAAGAATCCTGAGATATCCCCAAATGAGAGGAGAAATAAGATGATACATATGAATATGTGGAACCTGGATCAAATAATACCGATGCATCCCTATGAAAAATGGGGACAATACCTGTGATGACTGAATCTGAAGCAATGGCCTCGGATCGAGCTGGAAGGGCATAGTATCTGGCCTGACGTCCCCCTCTAGGACGACCTCATCCTCCCCGACCTCCACCTCGAGCTGCCTGAGATGGTGGGGTAGCAGCTGGAGCTGGAAGTATGGCTGGGGGACCTGGTGGCAGACGTGGAACCTGATCAGTCTCTGGTGGTGCACCCCTCCTAACTCTAGGGCAATCCTTGATCACATGACGAGGGTCACCACATCCAAAATAACCCCTCTGAGGGCGTGGCTGCTGCTGCTGACTCTGAACTGGCCTGCTAGACTGGCCGGTGATAGCACCTCGACTAGGAGGCGCCTGAGATACTGGTGGTGCATAATAAGGCTCCCGAGGTCTAGGAGGTGCTGGAATACTAGTGGCTGCTGGGAGAGCTGAATGTACCGGGCGACTCACAAAACCCCTACCAAAGCGTGCTACTGGTGCACGAGCTCCTGAGAAATGACCTGTCTCTCGAGACCTCTTGGCCTCTCTCTCCTCTCTGTCCTGGGTCAACATACTCTCAATCCTCCTAGCAATGCTCACGGCCTGCTGGTAAGTGATATCAGTTCCAACTCCCTGGCCATACTGGTATGAATGCTAGGATGGAGTCCCTCAATAAAACGATGAACTCTCTCTTTGACAGTAGATACCAATGCTGATGCATGTCGTGCCAAGTCACTAAACCAAACTGCATACTCTGACACGGTCATAGTACCCTGGCATAGCTTCTCAAACTCCGCACGCCAAGCATCCCTGAGACACTGAGGGACAAACTCCAGCAAGAACATATCAGAAACCTGAGCCCAAGTAAGTGAGGCTACCTCGTCCGGACTACTAAGCTCAAATGCACGCCACCACTGATAGGCTGCTCCTCTCAGCTGAAAAGTAGTGAAAGAGACCCCACTCGTCTCCACAATACCCATGGTATGAAGGATGCGATGACACTCCTCAAGAAAACCCAGAGCGTCATCTGAAGCTAAACCGCTGAACTCAGGTGGGTGGTACTTCTTGTACCTCTCAAGACGTAGATGCTCAAACTCCGATGCAGCTGCCCTGGCCTCAGGCTGAACTCGAGCTGCTGGAGGCATAGGAATATACTCTGGGACCGCCCCCATGTGAACCCTCTGCTCAGGAGTACGGGCTGCGGGAGTCTGTGCCCCTCCCTCGGCCTGGGATGTAGCTGGGGCTATTGGAAGTAACCCCTCCTGAGACAGAGCATTGAAGGCACTCAAGAAATGAGCTAAGGTCTCCTGGAGGGCTGGAGTAATAGCAGGAACCTCCGGTGCCCCTCCATCTGTAGCTGCTGGGGGGATCCTCCGCCACTGCTCTAGCCGGTGCTCGGGCTGCACCGCGTGCTCGTCCCCTGCCCTGACCCCTGCCTCTGGTGGCTCTGGCTGGGGGCTCGGGTGCCTGATCGTCGGTACGTCCGGTGC
>ML242299.1:6811-27680 GCA_005239495.1 Nicotiana undulata
TTTTGGGCGGGGTCCCGAGGGGGGGGGGGTCGGGGGTGTTTTAGACCCCCGGGAGCTAAGTTAGAAAAACAAGAAATTTTCTGTCTGGTTTCCTTCTCTGTGATCGCAGAAGCAGAGATGCGATCCCAGAGAAGTAATTATGTTGGGCCATCCAATGTTCTCTGCGATCGCAGACATCACTACGCGATCGCATAAGGTCCCCTTCCCAACTTTTTGCGAACGCAGACTCACCCCTGCGATCGCACAAGTCACCTACCTACCCCCCTACTGCTTGTTCCTCTCTGTGGTCGCAGACCCCACTCCTGCGATCGCATAAGCCTACCTCCCTACCCTCTGCGATCGTAGGCCCCATCAAAGCGATTGCATAGTGCTTCCTTGGGGCCAGGGTCATTTGTTCTCCGCGATCGCAGGTCTGATGCCGCAATCGCAGTGAAGGTTTTCCTGAGCCGTATTTAAATGCTCAATTACGGGTTGTCTTCCTCATTAGTCATCTTTTACCTCCATTAGAGAGCACCCAAGGTTGAAGAACACCTCCCACAACCACCCACTGAAGAGGTAAGCAATTCTCTCCTATTTCTCACAATTATGCATGGAATTTAACGGGTTTAATTCTTAAAAGAAACAAAAATCATGAAATTTGGTAGAAATTTCTAGGGCTTAGATAATTAGTGAATTATCCCTTTTTAGCCGTGAATTCCTAAATAAATTATGTAATTACGATCCTTAGGCTTCGAATAATTCATTCCTTGGAGAATTTTCAAAATCCGAACACGTGGGCCCGAGGTCGAAATTTCAAAAACCTTCAAGAATGCTATATTTTGGAATATCTTGTCAATTCTTATTCCTGGAGCACAAATTGATTCAATTATGCTATATTTGGCTAGTTGTGAGCCGTCAAGAGTAATTTCAGAATTTTGGGCGCATCTTTTGATCCGGTCCTTGGTCCGAGGATGCTTTTATCGATGTGAGTCTCCTTTCTAACCTCGTAAGAGGGATATTGTCCCTCTAGGTAACCTTGTTTGCTATGTGATCTTGTTTGGGGGCTACGTACGCACCGAGTGACGAGAGTCCGTACGTAGTGGCTATTACTGCTTCGTCCGGGTAGTTAGGACACAACATGTTCATTGTTTTTTTCCTGTTGTAGCATAGATATGACTTGTATACTTGTATGATTGGTATTGTTGTCTTTGAACGTTGTGATACCTGGCTTGATTTAAGTGTGATAAGAGAATCACGGGATGGGATCGGGCCGTACGCCACGGCAGAGTGATGATTGATTATATTACAGGATCGGGTCGTACGCCATGGCAGAGTGATGATTGATTATATTATGGGATCGAGCCGTACGCCACGGCAGAGGGATGATTGATTATATTATGGGATCGGGCCGTACGCCACGACAGAGTGATGATTGATTATATTATGGTATCGGGCCGTACGCCACGATGAGATCGAGACTACCAGGGTGGGATCGGGCCGTATGCCACGACGAGATTGAGACTACCAGGGTGGGATCGGGCCGTACGCCACGGCGAGATTGAGACTACCAGGGTGGGATCGGGCCGTACTCCACGGCGAGATTGAGACTACCAGGGTGGGATCGGGCCGTACGCCACGGCAAGATTGAGTAGCATATGGGAGCGGGTCGTGCGCCACGGAGGATACCAAACTTGTTTGATTTGAGCTTGTTATTTGATGCCGGATATTGATGTACTTGATTATTTGTTTTACATGCCTATAGTTTTCTTTACATCCTGCTTACTTTACGACTGTTGGGCCTTAGTGAGTATTGAGTCGACCTCTCGTCACTACTTCTTCGAGATTAGACGGTATACTCACTGGTTACAAAAGATCTTACTCAGACGGGCAAATGTGGCCTGAGAACGGAAAGAACATACCATAGGTGTGAGTTGAACAGTCGTTGGTCTTTTGAGGACCTCAGGGTAGCAAGAATCCGGGCATGGGGGAAAGCCATCGAGGCTAGGGGTGGTAGAAAACCACTATTAATATCGGCGAGCAAACGGCCGGCTAGTAGGAGCCGTGGTTTAGCAGAGAGAGTTTGAGAGAGACGGGGAGGAGATGACGACGGAGAGTGAAGAGAGAATGAGGGTTTGTGGGGGTAGACTATTAAGTTAATTAGGGTAAGAACGAATATTATCCGTTGATCAAAATTGATCAACAGCCTAGATTAAACCGACATTGGGTCGGGTAGATTTATGATTGGGCTGGTTTAATTATGGGTTTTGGGCTAATTCTAATAGGCTGTAATTGAATAAAAAATAGGCTATTTGTTGAATACCCAATACAAATTAATTAAAATGGTTTGTAAAATAGCTAATAATTATAAAAAATGAATTTCATGCATAGAAGATAGTTTTAAATGATTATTTAGTATTTTAAAATACAAATGACTATTTTTTGGTAAAAAATAGTAAAAAATCATATGCTTGGGCTATAATTGCAAAGTTATTTCAATTATAGCTAAAAGATGTCAAATTGGCTAATTATGAAATAATTTGGCCTTAATAGGACCATAAAAAATAAATTAAATCAAGAAATGCTTTGGAAATCACCTGTGATGCAATTTTATAATTATTTATTGAAAATAAAATGCTTGATAAATTAAGAAAAATTATGGGAAAATACCAATTGCTAATTATGTTTGATTTTGAAGGTACATATGCAATTTAAAATATTTTTTTGGAAAAAATTGGGTATCAACATAGGAATCTCGTAGCGGTGGTGAATTAAAAGAACTCATTGAAGCACACTTAGTAATCAGATATACGGACTGGGCTAGTCGGTTTCCCAAGCCCCTGCCAAAATAATTTGTTGTCGATAAGTAAAATCCATTGAATCTTTTAGAACCTCGAGACCTCTTAGTCTCCTTAGCTTCCTCTTTTCCTCATCCCGGTCACATTCTAACATCTAAGCAATTTCTACCACTAGCCGAAATAAAGTATCAACTTGCCCTCTAGATATATGAACCAAAGTAGGAGTATGATGGGCTAACTTATCGAACCTGATGGCATATTCTGACACAGTCATGGTGACCTGACGCAACCGTTCAAACCCTATGCGCCACGCATTATGGAGAGTCCGAGAAACAAACTCTTTCAATAACATTTATGAGAACTGCGTCAAGTAGTTGGTGTTGCAATGGTTGGTTGTCCTCTTCATAGGCTTGCAAAGAACACCGGCGGCCCATTTCTTTTTTTACTATGCTGACTCAACACTGTTGAGCTACCTCATTTATTCATATACTCTTCGTTACTCTTTGGGGTAACTCTTATCCTTATTGATGCACAATGATCCCAAAGGTAAGGCTTTATACAAATAATTCTTGGCACGAATCATATAGTCTAGAAGCTTGTCAACCATTGTTCTCCCTCTGGAGCACCCCCAAAATCCGCGACCGTGACTTTCACGCTGAGTAGACCTTCTATAGATTTAAAGTTAGTTATATAACTCCTTTGGTACTTAGGTATAAGGTTATTAAGGAGGAAGACATACTGCAAGTCCCAACTTTATCTCTTGCAAAATCTTATGCCTTATACATTCCAGGCCAAAATCGATATAACACATGACCCCACAATCTATTCCTTCACAATGGACTTCTCCACTTGGCACGAAATCATAGGTCACAATGCCTGATAATCCACAATGTTAAACTTCACAGCTCATATAAATCAACCAGATACCAAGGTTCGTTGCACCCCTACATGATTCACTGGGTGATATCTCAATACGTCCGCAGTTTCCATCAAAGCCACAATTGGTCTAGTAATTACATTATCTTCCCACCACCTCTTGGTGGAATCCGTCATCTGAAACACAGCAAAATAAACCCCATTGCTTTCAACTATTCCCTTGTTATGCAATACTGGAGTAGCTATGTATCTTTCTGGAATCTGGACTAGTCCAACATATACTGACTGAGCCAGAACCTCCGTGTCTAGATCCATTTGAGACTGTACAACAGGTGTTGATGTTCGAGCTTTAGACTGAGCTCTGCTTCTGTCTCTTCCCCTAATCGTAGCTGTCATTGGGGCTTCATCTCTTGTCCGGTTATAGACGCTTTGCGTGTTGTCGAGATTGAACGTTGCAACTCGTTCTTTTTTCTATTAAACATCACTCAGTAAGCCTCTCGGCTTTGGGGTAGTATAAAATCTGGTGGCGCGCAATATTTGGTTATCCTTAGAAATAATCTTTTAGTTTCATAGGAAAGGATAGAGATTTAGCAAAGTAGAAAAATTTGTGTATGATGCATTTTTCTTATTTTCTTTTGCTGACAAACAATAAAGACTAATGTCATTGGCACGCCAAATATGTTGGGCTTAGCAAAGCGTGTTGGAGAAAGGTTTGAAGATTGAAAATGCTTCTTGACCTCATTTTTTTGGCGTTCACTTCAACTCATTTTCCGTAATTTTATGTAGGATTCTGCTAACGTCAACCTTAGGAGTTTACGGTGACCCTCTTGTGCATCCTCAAACTGAGGAATATTAGGGTAATGTAAACCCAATTGGTACGTCCTCTCACTTCTTGGATTTCATGACAACCCTATGAACTCCATCATTTTTTAAACAAATGAACACAAGCACCACATTATATATTGTTTTGTGTGTTTTACTCATGTTTTACGTCTGCACCTACTCAGGACAGTACGGAATTGAATTTTGTGACATTTGGAGATTCAACTATTATAGTTTCACTATCTATTCTCTTTTAGCCTACTTGGTTCACTCATTCGTGTTGATCACACGAAGATTCTTTTACAAAAGTACTTAAGAAAATGAATTAGAAACTAGAAATCAAAACAATTATTTTGGTCTAATGAGTTGGTCAGTTCAATATTCGAGCATCTCATGAAGCATTTTTCTAACAAATATCATTTTTCTAACAAATATGAGAGGATGAGAATAGACAAGTTCAATCATCAATGGTAGAATAAATTCGCACGATAGAGTAAAATAGAAGTGAAATTGTTCCTAACTTTATAGATTCTGAGGGATAAGTACAGACGTCTCCGTACCGATCCTTCATACTCTACCAAGTTTGTTCGTTAATTGTGAGACCTGGGCAACCTAGTGCTCTGATACCAACGTGTCACGACCCAATTTTCCAACCTTAAGGATTGTGATGGCGCCTAACATTACACTCGCTAGGCCAGCCAATGTTAGGGTTTGATCCACTACTTTGAATAAATTATTTATTTAAACATGATAAAGTAATCTAAAGTAAACTAAATTTAATGGTTTTTAATGAATGATTCCGAATATAAACTAATAAACAATTAAATAAAATGAGCCACAAACTAATTATATAAATAACTTAAAACTACCCCAGGGTCTAGTATCATAATTCACGAACTACTAAAGAATACTACAAATATTGGGCTGAAAGAAATAGTGTAACTGTTCTGAATATAATAAAACAGTGTTTATGAAAGTAGGAGAAGACTCTCGGGATCTGCGAACGCCGGCAGATATACCTCGTGTCTCCAAGTGAATGAATAGCTGCTCTAAAAACCTCTACTGCTGACCGGTATCTGGGTCTGCACAAAAGAATGCAGAGTGTAGTATCAGTACAACCGACCTCATGTACTGAGTAAGTGCCGAGCCTAACCTCGACGAAGTAGTGATGAGGCTACGGCGGGGCATTAACAATATAACATGTGACAATAATAAATAATAAAGCAAGAAAGAAATCTAAAACAAGTAAATAATAACAACTGCAACAACAATTTAAATTAACTCAGTCACCTTTTCCAGGTCTAAGCTATTACCAATCCTCGAATAAATTTCCAAATTTCCACACTTTACTTTAAAATAACCACATGTACAAAATATAAGAAAAATCGTAGAGTAAAACAAGAATTTCAAAATCTTTGTAATTAAAATCAGTAAGACATAATTATTCACCCTTATCACAGTCAACCTGTCCACCCTTATCACAATCATTTATCCACCCTTATCACTATCGATTATCCACCCTTGTCACAATAAATTTTGCCACCCTTATCACAATCAATTTCGCCCCTTATCACAATCAATTTTTATTTATTTATCAAAAACTTTCACAATTCATGGCAAGACTTTCACAACACTTTCATCTCAACATTTATAAATAGAAAACTATACTTCTCATAAACTCATCAGTAATATCACAAAAATGAAACCAACAGGAATATATATACACATATGCATCTCGTAAAGCAATGCCAAACTGCTCAACATTTCCGTACCACAAGGGAACCGGATAAACAACCAATACTTTTCCAAAATAATCATAACAATATTTAACAACAAGGTGACAGGGCCAAGTAGTCATAGAAACAATAATTAACATAAAATAATTAAGCCAAGAATAAATTTTAATTGAAAACGGGAAAGGGATCATGTTTAACAGACCATTTAGTGGTGCATAAATACTCATCACCTCATCTATACACCACACACATGCAGTTCACATAGCAAATAAATGGGGATTCCTATTCCCTCAAGTCAAGGTTAGACCAAACACTTACCTCAATTTCGTAGGTCACTCACTGCTCAATAACTACTTTTCCTCTAGAATCTTGTTCTAACTTACTCGAATCTAATCATAATTAACTCAATATCATAAATTAATGCTAAGGAACTAACTTTATTGAAAAATATAATTTTTCCTAAGTTTACTCCAAAAGGGTGAAAACCCGACCCCAGGCTCGCTTGGTCTAAACTCGGGGTTCGGACCAAATTATGTTTACCCATTCACCCCCGATCCCGAATATGCAATTAGTTTCGAAATCCGACCTCAATTCGAGGTAAAGTTTTGATTTTTACAAAATTCCCTAATTCTACCCAAACCCTCAAATTTTACCATGAAAATCCTTGATTTTTTATTTAAAAGTGATGAAAAAACATTGGGTAATTGAAATATAACAAAAACAAAACGAGTAGAGAACACTTAACCCAATCCCTATGATGCAAATCGCCCAAATACGACATCCCCAACTCAAAATATGACCGAATGAACAAACCCTAGTTTTATTAAAAAAATAATCCTGCCAGCTATTCTGCCTCGTTTCTCGTACCAAATGATCCTGAAACTCGATTTTTATGTCTCCAATAGATTCCTTGTGAAATTCTAGTCAAGTTAGGCTTTTGAATCACTCAATTTGACCTTATAATGAATGCTATATGTAGGTTTTAATATTTGCAAATAGTGCAGACTTTTAAATACGCTGTCAGTGACAATTTCATAATTAATCTGAAAAATCTGGCAACTTTAGTAAAATGACCATAAAATCCTCATACTATATCCAAATTCAACCATTCTTTTTTCTACGGTGTCACGACCCCAAATCCTAACTAGCCGTGATGGCGCCTATCGTGGAACTAGGCTAGTCACTATCACATAATTACACACTTTTGGCGAAATTTTCCAATTCATTAACAACACTTCATAGCAAGTATATAATTTCTAAATCTTCAACAAAGAAAAATAAGCTAACAGTCTATAACCATTCCCCGGAACTGGAGTCAACAGATCACGAGCATCTAAGAGTAATACTAAAACTTCTAATGTCATAATAAAATGCCTCAGAACAAAATACTACGTACAAAATGAGGAAAGTGAAATGGAGATGTTGTGGATACTGAACAGCTACCTCAATATCCTAAAAGATGGCGTCGTACGGACTCAGATGGCTACCGCTCAGTACCAGTACCTGGATCTGCACACAGAGGTGCAGGGAGTAATGATGAGTACGCCAACTCAGTAGTAATGAAAATAAATCAACTCTGACGGTAAGAAACACACAATAGCAAACATCAATTCACATGTAGTAAATACTGAGTCTAACAGTGAATAATACATGTAGGCAATATCTTTAAATCCACTTTTCTTTAAAAATCCTTTGAATAAGTATGAATTCAATGTTTATCAGTAAAATCCCCAAGAATATCAGTATAAAAATGAAATGGATCATAATCTACTCAGGTAACAATATCATCATAAACCGCCCCTCGGGCCAATCATCACTCAACATCAGTCACTCAGCACCTCACGATCACTCAATAACAGTCACTCAACACCTCACGATCACTCAATAACAGTCACTCAGCACCTCACAATCACTCGTCATTCGGCACTCAGTAGGTACCTGTGCTCATTGGGGGGTACAGACTCCGGAGGGGCTCCTACATCCCAAGCGCTATAAACAGCCAAATCACGGCATCAATCACTCTAGCCCTCGACCTCTCTCATATCATAAATATCCTCACAGCATTGGCTCTCGGCCTCACTCAGTCAGAAACTCTCAGAATGCCACTCGGGCCATTAATAAATAGGGTTCTCGACCCAAAACAATATTTTATATCATGAATAGTAATATCAACAAATCTGAGTGTCAAAACAGTTTGACAAGAATGACTGAGGGTAAATCATAGTTACCACATGAGGAATATTAGAAAAATATCCCCCAAGGGATTAAAACAGATCGGCACGAGGCCCCAAACACGGCTTATAGCCCAAATATATCAAAAACATAGAAATACTATTTATCATATGATTTAAAAGCACTTTCGCAACTCAATAGTTGCCTCAGAAGGGACCAATTCCCAATTTCCCATTTCGTGTACGCCAAACACTCGTCATCCAGTGTGTACGTTACTCCAAAACAGTGAAAAGATGCTATGTCAGGGGTTTCAAACCCTCAGGACAGGATTTAAAGTCATTACTTACCTCAAACTAGCCAGACAAGTTACTCCGAAATACGCTTTCCCTCGAATCGGCTCCCGAATGCTCCGAATCTATCAAAATCAGATTTATCACATCAAAATACGGGAGATTAAACCCAATCGAAAAATATCAACATTAGGCACAATTCCCGAAATTGACCAAACCCGACCCTCGAGCCTACGACTCGGAACTCAATAAAAATTACACCATAATGATCCCCATCCTCTCACGAGTCTATACATATAAAGAACACAGAAATCGGAGTCAAAATGACCCCCCAAATCCCCATTAGAAGGTCTCTTAATCTCAAGCCCTAATTACCCCTTTTTACACTGATTTTCCCCAAATTATCACCACTAGTTAGGTCCTTAATCACATATAATCGACTTATGAAGTCCAAAAACCTTACCTTAATGAAGAACTATCGTTTCCCTCTTCAAAAACCCTCTAAAAGCTTGAAGCCCGTATGAAAAATGGTGAAGAGAAGACCAAAATTCGCTAAGTCCTTCTGCCCAGGCTTTTCCCACCTGCGGTCCTAAATCTCGCACCTGCGGACCTCTCCTGCGGTCAACACTACCGTACCTGCAACTTTTCATTAACCAGACCAAACTCGCACATGCGGTTCCAATTCCGCACCTGCGATACCGCAGGTGCGGTCCCCAAGTCCGCATTTGCGATTTTTCCTTGAGCTGCCAAAAATCTGCATCTGCGGAGCACCTTTCCACTTATGCGGGCCCGCACCTGCGGTTTCCCATCTGCAGGTGCGGTCACCAGCAAAAGAACACCAGAAGTTGTTGCTGCACAATCCAAGCCCAAAAAGCCCTGTTAACCATCCAAAATAAATCCTGAGCCCCTCGGGGCCCCAACCAACAATACCAACAAGTCATAAACGATCATCCGGACTTAGTCGCACCCTCGGAACCCCCAAATTAACATCAAAACACCAAAATTACATTAAATTCAATCCTATGAACTTTGAAATTCCTAAATTCCACCAACGATGCCGGAACCATCCAAAACACGTCCAATTGACCTGGAAATTTGCACACACCTCCAAAATGACATTACGGATCTGCTCCGACTGTCGGAATTCCATTCCGGCCCCGATAGCCTATTTTCCACTCCGACCAAAATTCACCAAAAATTAACTTTTGCCAATTCAAGCCTAATTCTACACCGGACATCGAAGATACATTCCGAATACACTCTTACGTCACGCACTCCGAGCCATAAAATCTTCATTCCGAGATCGTTTATCAATAAGCCAACTCCTAGTTTACTTTTCCAACTATAAGGCTATAGTTAGAGACTAAGTGTCTCAACTCTCACTACAATCATTCTGAACCCGAGCCAACCGACTCCAATACATCATAAACGGCGTAACCAATGCATGGAAAGGAAAAAACAAGAATAATAATGCAAATTCTACGGAACAACCGGCCGGGTCTTTACATTCTCCCCCTCTTAAATAAACGTTCATCCTCGAACTGGTCTAGAAACTACTTGGCATCTCGAATAAGTGAGGATATCTGCTCCACATCTCCCGCTCGGTCTCCCAAGTCGCCTTCTCCATTGGCTGCCCTCTCCACTGCACCTTCACTCAGGTTATATCCTTAGACCTCAACTTTCTGACCTAACGACTCAAAATAGCCACCGCCTCTGCCTCATATGACATATCACCCTCGAGTTGTATTGTGCTGAAGTCTAGAACATGAGATGGGTCACCAATTTACTTTCGGAGCATCGACACATGGAATACCGGATGAACACTCGATAAGCTAGGTGGCAAGGCAAGTCTATAAGCCACCTCTCCAATCCTCTGAAGCACCTCAAAAGGCCCAATGAACCGGGGACTCATCTTTCCTCTCTTCCCGAACCTCATAACACCCTTCATGGGTGACACCTTCAGCAGTAACTTCTTCCCCACCATGAAAGACACATCTCGGACCTTCCGGTCCGCATAACTCTTTACCTAGACTACGCCGTGCGAAGTCGCTCTTGAATTAACTTCACCTTCTCCAATGCATCCTGAACCAAGTATGTGCCTAATAGCTTATCCTCACCCGGCTCGAACCAACCAACCGGAGATCTACACCTCCTACCATATAAAACCTCGTATGGGGCCATCTGAATACTGGACTGGTAGCTATTATTATAGGCATACTCCGTGA
This sequence comes from Nicotiana undulata, assembly GCA_005239495.1. Classification (NCBI taxonomy): domain Eukaryota; kingdom Viridiplantae; phylum Streptophyta; class Magnoliopsida; order Solanales; family Solanaceae; genus Nicotiana; species Nicotiana undulata. Next base: position 17,707 of record ML242299.1, read on the forward strand.
GTGGCAGAAAATGGCCCCATGAACCCCCAAAATCAATGACACAGGCCCGCAACATGTCCTCCAAAATCTGAATAGTCCGCTCTGACTGCCCGTCGGTCTGAGGATGAAATGTAGTGCTCAACTCTACCTAAGTTCCCATACATCGCTGTACGGCTCTCCAAAACTGAGATGTGAACTGAGTACCTCTGTCAGAAATGATAGAAACTGGGACCCCATGCAATCAGACAATCTCCCTGATGTAGATCTCAGCTAACCGCTCCGAAGTATAAGTAGTACTGACAGGAATGAAGTGCACGGACTTTGTCAACCGATCCACAATAACCCAAATAGCATCACATCTCCTCGAAGTCCGTGGGAGCCAAACTACAAAGTCCATGGTGATCCGTTGCCGCTTCCACTCAAGAATATCTAACCTCTGAGGTAATCCACCTGGCCTTTGGTGCTCATACTTGACCTGCTGGCAGTTGAGACATCGGGCTACATACTCAACAATATCTCTCTTCATCCGCCTCCACCAATACTGTTGTCTCAGATCCTGGTACATCTTCGCAGCTCCTGGATGGATGGAATACCGCGAGCTATGGGCCTCATCTAATATCAACTCTCGAAGCCCATCCACATTGGGCACGCAAATACGGCCTTGCATCCTCAGAACCCCATCATCAACAATAGTCACATCCCTGGAATCACCTCGACGGACCCTGTCCTGAAGAACTAACAGGTGATGGTCATCATACTGGCGTGCCCTAATCTCATCATGAAGAGAAGACCTGGAAGCCACACTAGCTAATACCCGCGGAGGCTTTGACAAATCCAATCTCACCAACTGACCCGCTAAAGCCTGAACATCAAGTTCTAAAGGTCGCTCTGTTGTTGAAAGGTAGTCTAGACTCCCCAAACTCTCTGCTCTAGGACTCAAGGCATCAGCCACCAGATTGCCCTTCCCCAGATGATATAAAATAGTGAGGTCATAATCCTTGAGAAGCTTTAACCATCTCCTCTGACGCAAATTCAAGTCCTTCTGCTTCAGCAGGTATTGCAAGCTACGATGATCAGTGAAAAACTCACACTACACTCCATACAAATAATGGCGCCAAATCGTCAAGGCATGAACAATGGAAGCTAACTCAAGATCGTGCACTCGATAATTCTTTTCGTGCACCTTCAACTGTCTAAACGCGTAGGCAATCACCATACTGTCCTGCATCAACACCGCTCCCAAGCCTACTCTAGAAGCATCACAGTAGACTGTATAAGAACCCGAACCAGTGGGAAAAACAAATATCAGAGCAGTGGTCAATGCTGACTTGAGCTTCTGAAAGCTCTCCTCACACTTATCAGGACATCTGAATGGAGCACCCTTCTGGGTTAATCTGGTCAAGGGTGAAGCAATAGAAGAAAAACCCCCACAAAGCAACGGTAATATCCCTCCAAGCCAATGAAACTCCTAATCTCTGAAGCTGAGGACGGTCTGGGCCAACTCTGCACTGCCTCAATCTTTTTCGGATCAACGTGAATACCCTCACTGGATACCACGTGCCCCAAGAAAGCTACTAAGCCAAGCCAAAACTCACACTTGGAAAATTTCGCATAAAGTTTCTCCTCCCTCAATCTCTGTAACACAACCCTCAAATGCTGAGCATGCTCCTCCTGGCTAAGAGAATATACCAGGATGTCATCAATTAACACTTTGACAAAGGAATCCAGGTACGGCTGAAACACGTTGTTCATCAAATGCATGAATGCGACTGGGGCAATTGTCAGCCCAAATGACATAACCAAAAACTCATAATGACCATATCTGGTCCTGAATGCAGTCTTCGGAATGTAAGAATCCTGAATCTTCAGCTGATGATACCCGGATCTCAGATCAATCTTAGAGAACACTCTGGCTCCCCGAAGCCGGTCAAATAATTAATCAATACGTGGCAAAGGATACTGGTTCTTCATCGTAACCTTGTTCAGCTGCCGATAGTCAATACACATGCGCATAGAACCATCCTTCTTCTTCACAAACAACACCGGTGTGCCCCAAGGTGACACACTAGGCCGAATGAACCCCTTATCTAGGAGTTCCTGAAGTTGTTCTTTCAATTCCTTCAACTATGTTGGTGCCATACGATAAGGTGGAGTAGACATAGGTTAGGTGCCTGGCACCATGTCAATACCAAAATCAATGTCCTTGTCAGGTGGCATGCCTGGAAGGTCTGTAGAGAATACATCCGGAAAATCACGGACCACTGGAATAGAATCACTAGAAGGAGTCTCACCACTAACATCCCTCACAAAAGCCAGATAAGATTCACATCCCTTCTCAACCATACACTGAGCCTTCAAGAAAGAGATCACCCTGCTAGGTACATACTCAATAGACCCTCTCCACTCAACTCTCGGAACACCGGGCATAGCCAGGGTCACGGTCTTAGCGTGACAATCAAGAATAGCATGACACGGAGATAGCAAATACATGCCCAGTATCACATCGAACTCAACAATGCTGAGTAACAATAGGTCTACTCGGGTCTCTAGACCCCCAATAGATATCACACATGATCGATACACATGGTGTACAATAATAGTATCACCCACGGGAGTCGACACATGAACAGACATAACTAAAGACTCATAAGGCATATCCAGAAAGTGAGCAAAATATGATGAAACATAAGAGTATGTGGAACCAGGGTCAAATAAAGCCAAAACATCTTTGTGACAGACTGAGATAATACCTGTGATCACCGCATCGGAGGCCATAGCATCAGGCCTAGATGGAAGTGCATAGATACGCGGCTGACCTCCACTTGCTCGACCTCGCCCTCTAAGGTGGCCCCTAGCTGCCTGACCTCCACCCCTAGATGCCTGGGCGAGTGGCGAAGTGACTGGAGCTGAAGTCGAGGGCTGACCCCTCTGTTGAGCCGAACTACCAAGACGACGAGGACACTGCCTCCATACATGCCCAAACTCTCCACACTCAAAGCAACTCCCCGGAGCTGGAGATGGGGACAGAAGGGGACCCCTGGCACCAGAATACCTGCTGGATGAACCATGCATAGAAGAACCCTGGAATGATGATCCTCTGGAGAAACTCTGAGTTGGAAGGGCACTAAAGGAAGAACATCCCGGATGAGAGCTGCGGGGACCCTGCCCCGAAGATGCCCCACTATAAGCTGGGGGAACTGGCTGATGAGGTCTAAATGGACGACCTCTACTGTGCTGAAACTGCTCTTTGGAAGGGGCACCACTGAAACTACCTGATCGCCGAGGCCTCTTGGCCTCCCTCTCCTCTCGCTCCTGCCTGCGAACCGACTCAATATCCCGAGCAATGTGAACAACCTGCTCGAAGGTAGCACCAGACACTCTCTCCCTGCTTATCAAAATGCGGAGCTGGTAAGTGAGGCCATCTACAAATCTCCTGATCCTCTCCCTATCAGTAGGGACTAACTCAGTAGCATGCCGAGCCAACTCAGAAAACTGTATCTCATACTGTGTAACTGACAACTCTCCCTGGCGCAACTGCTCAAACTGCCTGCGTTGTTCCTCCCTGTGAGACTGAGGAACATACTTCTCCAAAAATATAGTGGAGAACTACTGCCAGGTGAGAGGTGTTGAACTAACAGGACTACGCCTCTCTAAAGACTCCCACCAAGTAAAAGCAGCACCAGAAAATTGGAATGTAGCAAATGAGACCCCACTGGTCTCCAGAATCCCAGCAGTGCGAAGTATCCTCTGACACTTATCCAGAAAACCCTGGGCATCCTCGCCCATGCGCCGCTGAAAGTTGGAGGATGAAGTCTACTAAACTCTCTAGCCTGCGCTGCTCATCCTCTGCATAGCTAGGACCACATGGCGCTGAACTGGAGCAACCGGCTTTGTTGGGACTGCCTCTGGTGTGTGAAGGCCCTGTGCAACCTGCTCAGGTATCCGGGCAGCTAGAGTCTGAGTGCCTCCCCCGTCCTAAGATGTAGCGGTAGCAGTAGACACAACAACTGCCTGAGCCAAGCTAGTACACACTATCAAAATGTGAACCAGGGCCTCCTGATGACCCGGAATAATGATGGGCATTGCCGGTGCCTGAGCCTGTCCCGCTAGAGCACCCGCGGCGGGAACCTGATCCTGAATAGTGGGGGGATCCACTGGTACTGTCCCCGCTGCTGCACGGGCTGGTCCCCTACCCCTGCCACGGCCTTGACCACGACCTTGACCTCTCACTGATCTAGCTGGTGTATGGTCACCCTGATCTGTAGTGCGTGTCCTCACCATCTTTGAGAGAATGAAACAAAAGAAGTTTAGATTTCCAGGATCAATGGAATGGCACGACACAGTTCAAGAAAATGAGATTTTTCCTAAGAGTTCTGTAGCCTATCGAAGATAAGTACAGACGTCTCCATACCGATCCGCAAGACTCTACTAGAGCTGCTCATGACCGTTGAGTCCTATGTAACCTAGAGCTCTGATACTAGAGCTGCTCATGACCGTTTTCCGTAAGAATCCTTTGAATAAGTATGAATTCAATGTTTATAAGTAAAATCCCCAAGAATCTCAGTATAAAAATTAAATGGATCATAATCAAATACTCAGGTAACAATATCATCATAAACCGCCCCTTGGGCCAATCATCACTCAGTATCAGTCACTCAGCACCTCACGATCACTCAATAACAGTCACTCAACACCTCACAATCACTCATCACTCGACACTGGCACTTAGTAGGTACCTGCGCTCACTGGGGGTGTACAGAATCCAGAGGGGCTCCTATAGCCCAAGCGCTATAAACAGCCAAATCACGGCATCAATCACTCTGGCACTCAGCCTCTCTCATATCATAAATATCCTCACAACATTGGCTCTCGGCCTCACTCAGTCAGAAACTCTCAGAATGCCACTCGGGCCATAAATAAACGGGGTTCTCGATCCAAAATAGTATTTTATTTCACGAATCGTAATATCAACAAATCTGAGTGTCAAAACAGTTTAACAAGAATGACTGAGGGTAAATCATAGTTACCACATGAGGAATATCAGTAAAATAGCCCCCAAGGGGTTAAACAGATCGGCACGAGTCCCCAAACATGGCTTATAACCCAAATATATCAAAAACATAGAAATACTATTTATCATATGATTTGAAAGCAGTTTCGCAACTCAACAGTTGCCTCAGAAGGGACCAATTCCCAATTTCCCAATTCGTGTACGCCACACACTCATCATCGAGTGTGTACGTCACTCCAAAACACTAAAAAGATGCTAATTCCAGGGTTTCATACCCTCAGGAGAGTAATTAAAGTCATTACTTACCTCAAACTAGCCCGACAAGCTACTCTGCAATACTCTTGTCCCTCGAATCGGCTCCTGAATACTCCGAATCTATCAAAATCATATTTATCACATCAAAATACGTTAGGGAGATGAAACCCAATCGAAAAATATATACATTAGGCACAATTCCCGAAATTGGCCAAACCCGACCCTCAGGCCTATGTCTCGGAACTCGATAAAAATCACATCATAATGATCCTCGTTCTCTCACGAGTCTATACATAAAAAGAAGACTGAAATTGGAGTCCAAATGACCCCTCAAATCCCCATTAGAAGGTCTCTTAATCTCAAGCCCTAATTACCCATTTTCACACTGATTTCCCCCAAATTATCACCACTAATTAGGTTCTTAATCACATATAATCGAGTTATGAAGTCCAAAAACCTTACCTCAATGAAGATTTATCGTTTCCCTATTAAAAAACCCTCCAAAAGCTTGAAGCCCGTATGAAAAATGGTGCAGAGAAGACCAAAATTCCCTAAGTCTTTCTGCCCAAGGTTTTCGCACCTGCGGACCGCTCCTGCGGCCAACACTACCGCACCTGCGACTTTTCATTAACCAGACCAAACTCGCACCTGCGGTTTCAATTCCGCACCTACGATTCCGCAGGTGCGGTACCTAAGTCCGCATCTGCAATTTTTCCTTGAGCTGCCAAAATCTGCATCTGCGGAGCACCTTTCCGCTTCTGCGGGGCCGCACCTGCGGTTCCCCATCCGCAGGTGCGGTCACACCAGCAAAAGAACACCAGCAGTTGTTGCTACACAATCCAAGCCCAAAAATCCCCGTTAACCATCCGAAATAAATTCCGAGCCCCTTGGGGCCTGAACCAACAATACCAACAAGTCATAAATGATCATCCAGACTTATTCGAACCCTTGGAACACCCAAAATAACATCAAAACAGCAAAATCACATTAAATTCAAGTCTATGAACTTTGAATTCCTAAATTCCACCAACGATGCCGGAACCATCCAAAACACCTCCGATTGACCTGAAAATTTGCACACACCTCCAAAATGACATTACGGATCTGCTCCAACTGTCGGAATTCCATTCTGACCCCAATAGCCTATTTTCCACTGCCAACCAGAATTCGCCAAAAACTAACTTTCGCCAATTCAAGCCTAATTCTACACCGGACATTGAAAATACATTCGGAACACACTTCTAAGTTCGAAATCACCTAACGGAGCTATCCGAGCCATAAAATCTTCATTTCGAGATCTGTTACCAATAAGTCAACTCCTAGTTGACTTTTCCAACTATAAGGCAGACTAAGTGTCTCAATTCTCACTACAATCATTCCGAACCCGAGCCAACCGACTCCAACACATCATAAACGGTATAACCAATGCATGACAAGGCAAAAACGGGAATAATAATCCAAATTCTACTGAACGACCGGTCGGGTCGTTACATACGGGTCCGTAATTACGATACATATATAATACTTAATTCAAAACAGTCATTTGTTCAATATGATATCATTTATGCTTGAAGAAACGACGTCGAAGCATAAGAAAGAACGAGCGCAACGCAACCCAAACATATTTGAAACTCACCCGAGCCCTCTGGGCTCTAAACCAAACATGCACGCAAGTCTAAAAACATCATACAGACTTGCTCGTGCGATCAAATCATGAAAATAACATGTAAAACTTTGAATTAAACCTCAAAACTCATCATTTTTTACTTAAAAGCCTTCTGGTTTCACGCCCGGACGGCGCACGCAAATCAAGGTAGTTAAAATTAATCTTTTTAAGGCTATTAAGCCTAGAACGGAGTCTAAATTCATAGAGTGACCCCTTGGGTCATCACACCTCCGATCCAAAATAAGTGATTTTTGGATATTTTCGCACAGATTAAGAAATCCACCTTTTAACATTAATTAGCAATGAAATTGACCATATTAACCTTTACTATCTCACATAAACATTCCTAACACATATTCCAACACTATTTACTCCAAGAGCAATGTAGGGGAAAAAAAAATTAATTTATTCTTGAAATCTGGAAAAATCACTTATTTTGGACCACAAGAAAAAGGCCAAAAATCACTTATTTTAGACCGGAGGGAGTAGCAAATATTTGGTTGTCTCTATATTGTTTTGGGAGAAAGAAAATGTTTAGAATATTAATTTTTTGGTATTGCTTACCCAATATAGAATATAACTGACAAAAACTGAAGGAATATTAATTATATATGAAAAAACTTTAAAATTATAACTTTAATTAATTTTAAAGTCTTAAATATTAGAAAATTAATTAAATAATAATTTTATCTAATATAAATTTATTTTTAATATTATTTGGTCACTTGACAATGTATTCATGCTTAAGTTGGAGATCTACTACGTAAACACGCAATAAGTTGGAGATCTTCTCAGGCTACTTTAAATACAGAATAAGTAAACTAGTATGTAATTAATGTGATGCAATAAGTTGGAGATCTTCTTTTTATATATTAATGTGACGCAATAAATTGAAGATTTTCTCACGCTTCCTCCTGTAATCCTATTACATTAGTATATTTGCTCGAGCTTCGCGCGATTATGAAAAACATAACAACATAATTAAATAGTAATGTTATAATTTTGTTAAGCAAATGAAACTTTAATCAACCATGTTTACGTATTTTACTATCTTTTCATACTTCTTTTAAATTTATATGATGAATTTTTTTTATATAAACAAATCTTTCCTTGCATGATGATTTCAGACCTATATAAATAATTTTTGACGGAACTGATATTCCATGTTAAATCCGAAACAACTCATGACTTAAAATCATTTAAAACAATATATGTGATTTGAATTAGGGAAAAACAAAATTTAAAATGAAAAAAAAAACTATAAGGTAAAAGCCTTGGAATGTAAACCTAAGAATGTCGCTTGCTTTATTTCTTTCTCTAAAGCGTCTTTCTTGATATTTTATTTCTTACTATTAATTGTTCACACCTATGTTTCATAAATTTGATAGTTTATCAATTCCCTCAAACAAAAGATTAACTATAAAATGCAAGTTCTATCTGAATTTATATAAACAACGACTATAAATAAATCCTAACCTGCAAACCGTAAACATTAAGTTGTTTACCATTTGAACTAACTAAGTTCTAAAATAAACCGAATCTGCAAACACATGGAACCATACTTTAACTTGTAAAAGCAAACTTTTGATAACCTTAGTTTATTTAAAACACATAGTTAGAATGAAATGGGCCTGCATACAGTGAAAATATTATATACCGGATTAAATAGTTGTTCTTTCCTCTCTGTATATAGCCCTTGACATAAAGATAACCAAACAATTGTAATCAGAATAAGTTATTCCAAGACTAAGTCACAATATTCACTTGGTAAACTTCCTTACTCCACAATATCATATGTAATGATCGGGTTTGCGTTGTCTTTAGATGTTGATAATTACAACTTTGGAAAATATTTGAGAGAAGGATATCCAATTTGCACCCATGATAGTCTGAAAAATCTTCACTTCAACCTTGAAAATAACATATTGTATGTGGAACAAATTTTTTTGAGGATGATGGCCTAATGACGAGTCCAGAAGAGTATATTATAAACTATTTATCTACAATAATGTAATTCAAAAGTCATAAATGCAATAACATACTATATAATATTTTTACATACGCAAATATATTGAAAGTCAATCTTTGCATTATTGATCGGGTAAACTCTTTCATATATTTCGACTCTCAGTTGTACTTGTTTATTTTTCAAAAATTCAATCCACAATTGTGAGATGTTTCGATATACATCAAATCTATGGAGACTTCAAGTTCTTTAGTTGCACTTGTTACAGTGACAAATGCAATGCAGCATGCATAAAAATTTACCTTTGATAATTGCATGATATATATATATATCGCTGCAAGCAGAGTATAAAAATGTAGAGAAAGAAACACTAACAGAGGAGGAAGTTGAACTACTATCCAATATCAATTTCTGAGGCTACAATAAAAAGCTAAGGCAATGGAAACTTCATATCAGTAAACTCTATATAAAAAATATTTATACATAATATTATCGAATACGTGATTTTTAGACAAAGAGAAGTAACAGAAAGTTGAACTACTATGCAGTACCAAAATATAAGGCTACAATAAAAATCTAGTACAGTCTAAACAGCATAACACTAAACTATATATAAACAATATTTATAGATATTGTTGTTGAAGGCGTGAGCTCTTCCCCCCCGCCCCCCCATCCCCCCCCCCCCCCAGTTTTTCAAAAGATATCAGGATTCATCCAGTTGTTATCCACTGCAAGCGCGAAAAATAACATTATATTTATAGATAATACTATAGAAGAAGTGAGTTTTTGTCACGATCCAAATTCCCACCTTTTAAGCCGTGACTGCGCCTAACGTTGAACCCGCTAGGCCACCCAACGTATAACTTGCAATAGCAATTTAAAATCATTTAATACGAAATAAAACGCTAACTCATCAACTTCAACCAATTTCCATCACATTCTGAAATAATAGTGGGTCAACCATTTAACCGAAAATCGATAACATGTTTTTCCTTCTTTTATATTCCCAACAGAATCCTTCAAGCATTGCTAAAAAAGATAACGAAACTTTAAATGCGGAAAGTAAGAACATAACAATCATGAAATAACGTAAACTC
>ML242301.1:13581-28832 GCA_005239495.1 Nicotiana undulata
TGTGTGTCTGTGTCAATGCATGAACATAGTATATATATAGTCGAAAGCTGGGTGGAAAATAAGGTAAAAATCAGAATTAACCAGTGATTGGGGGGCTGAGTATCAATCAGTACACAATCAGTACACAACCAGTACAAGTATCCCCATAATTAAGGGAATCATCCAAACGGTGAGTAATAAATAAGGAAAGACCATATATAGCTTAGAATAGTGTAAGTATAACAGGCAATTAGGTATCCTTTAATTGAAGATTGAACTCAAACGGCTAGTAGGTGAACACAATTAAGGAAAGTTATTATGCGCATGACATATAAAGAAACAATTTCAAACCAAATCAAGTAGAAAATTGAGACTAGGTTTAGAAGATATCAATTAAGGAAATAATATCAATTAACAGTAAATGAACGAGGTAAAAAAAAAGCTAAAGGTTGGGACTCAGTAAGAATATCCCATGGGGAATTAGCAAGACTTTCGAATCACAGTGAATCAAGGATTCCAATAACACTTGCTAACATAGATTCCAATGTAGGAATGGAATGAACACATTATAAGTCAGGAAATAATTAAGTAACAAATTGCAGAGAATCAAGGATTTGAACAGGCATAGTACTAATTGAAGGAATTAACATGAATTAATACATATGCTAGTCAAGAAATCAGAAACCCTAGCACATGAAATTAAGGGGTCATAGAGTTATAGAGTGAACAATGAGATAAACATGAAAGCAAGAGAAAATCAAAGATGAATAACATAGGGTAAAGATATCAATGAGTCACAGGACTCTTGAAACACAAACACATATGCGAACACATAGGCACATCAGTAGTTTTAGGGTTTTAGATCTAAAGTTAGGGTTTTCATCAAAACGATCCAGATAAGGAGAAACTTAAACAAATCACTAAAACATAGTAGAGACTCTAGGAAGATGCTGAAAAATCATGGGAAACGTTATTCAAAAACGGGGTCACAAAACCCTAGTTGAAAACAAAGAGTCGTTTTAGAAAAATCAGAGAACCTTTGAGAAAACAACAAAATAGCTTAAAGTATACACAGATCTATCATAGATATAAAAGAAAATCGGAAAATCTTAGGGGTTAGGGTTTCAGAGAACCCAGAGAAACAAGAAAAACCTTAAAGATGTCGCCAGCTTTAGCCGGAAAAGTCATAGCTCTTACACAGACGGCCGGAGGTGGTCGAAAAATGGCATGAGGGACCATGGGGGAGTTGAACCGCTCCAGGTTCACCTAAGGGCCTCAGGTTATCATTAGACCGGCATGGGATGAAGCAAGGGCCAAGAGATGATGAGAGGCCATGGTTTCGGGCGGGGAGAGTGGCCGGAGGAGTTGAACAGACTTCATCGGAGAATAGGAGATGAGGGAAGGTTCTAGAGAGAACCTGGGGATAGAGAGATAGTAGTGAGATGAATGAGGGGGTGTGAATGAGAGACGGGGGGTAGTCATTAGGGGTTATTAATAGAAAGGGTGAATTTGGGCCGTTGATTTGAAATAATCAACGGGTCAGATTGGAATGGGGATTGGGTCGGGTAATTTGGGAATTGGTATTTGGTAGTTTGCGCTAGCTAATTGGGTTGGGGTCCGGGTGAAATTAGGCTAGAATTGGAATTAAAGGTGGCTATTAATTAAAGACCCGCTAAAAATAGATAAATAATTAATAAAAATATCTAACAATTATATAAAATGAAATTAATGCTAAATAAGTGAAATTAAAGTAATTAACTAGTATTAAAAATATAAAATGACTAATTATTGAATTAAAATGGTATAAAATGTACATTTAGGCTATAACTGCAAAAATTGTTGTAATTATAGCTAAATAATGTCAAATTGGCTAATTTGTGAAATAATTAAATCCTAATAGGATTAAAGTGATATATTGAGCTAGGAAAAATATTTTGAAATTATTTATAATATAATTTATGAATAATTATTGAATATAAAGTACTGAATAAATTGGAAAAGAAATTAATAAAAATATGGAAAATTATGGAAAAATATCAATCATTATAAAGAGTGATTTTGGAAGGTATATATGCAAATTTAAAATAATTTGGGGAAAAATTGGGCATCAACACTACTTACACCACAGGAATAGTTTCATCCACCACTACTTTCCCTGACTTCATTAGTCTCTGCTTCTTCTTTTTAAGGGTTTTCTTGCTCTTTTTCATAGCAGAGTCAAGAGCCTCTTTCCTTTGCAACCGAGTAGATGGTCGCTTAGAAGATGACTCAGGAGTAACCACTTTCTTGCGAAGCTTGAAGCGAGCACTTAAAACCATCTGATCCTCATCGTCCTCGTTGGGAGGCTCAGAAAGGGGAGGAATGGACTCCAGAGGTGGTGTATAGAAGATAAGTTCCTGGTTGGTTTCTACGGGAGGAGAAACTGGTTCCTCACCATACTTATCTTTGACAATGTCATGAACCAGAGATTCAAACAAGACCATGGTCCCCTCATCTCCTAAGAATGGAGGTTCTCCCCCCTGAGGCTCAGGAAGAGAGGAAGATCCTTCAGAAGGGAAACTCTCAGAGGCAATGGCCATAATGTTTTCGGCTGCCTCTTTTTCAGGAGACTCCATGGGAGCCGAAGAGTCAAGGAGAGGGGAGTTCAAATACTGGTACGGATCATCCTCAGAGACTTCAGAGGCCTGAGGAGGGTCATTTGCTAGAGCTTATTTTGGTTGCTCAAAAGGGAGATGATCAGTGGGTTTTGGAGAAAGAGAATCACCAGCAGGTGGTGAAGAGGAAACTCTAGTGGGAATGACGACATCTGGGAGAGAGGAGGACTAAACCTCCGATGGAATGGGGGTGGAGTCAGTGGTAGGAGAGGGAGGGGATGATTTTTCATCTGCCATTTTGGGAGATAAACACAGAGGGAGAGGAGGTATGATCTGCAGAGAAAAGATACAAGGAGATAATGCAGAACGGTTGAAGAAGTGAGGGTTTTATAAAAAAGGAGGTGTAATAACGAGGGGGAAGAGGAACGGGTACAAAAGGAAACGACGGTAGGTGTTTTGGGAAGATAAAACGTGCAGGAGAAGTGAAAGGATTTGAGAGATGTGACATGATAGACATAAACACTAAAAAGTCGGATGATGTGGCAGCAGAAATTAATTTGTTACTTTTTGAGAAAAGCATAGGAAAACACATAACTACTAACATGTGACACAGGAACCAGGTCCTGTACCTGTTTTTGAAAAAAAAATCCAGCTTCCTTTTGCAGTACAACACCGTACCTTTAATTTATGTAATCACCATGCGTGTCTACCTGCAATGGTATTGATGTGAGTTAGGCTTAGTCAAAAAATATTTTAGCTAGTTGTACCTGGGTGTGATTCTCATAGCAAATGCAAGAAAACCGGGTCCTCAGTTAGGTTTAATCAACCCCAGTGCCATCCTGTTTTTCTCAAAGTGTTCCCTTTCTTAGGGCCTTAGTGAAGATGCCTGCAATTTGATCTTCAGTGCATCAAAACTTCATGCAGATATGCCCCTTTTCAACATTATCTCTGAGAAAATAATGTCTCACATCAACATGCTTGGTTCTTTTGTGCTGAACCGGGTTCTTTGCCATGTTGAGGGCACTGGTGTTGTCTCATAGAAGTGGCACACTGTCAATGTATACCCCAAAATCTTCTAATTGTTGTTTGATCCACAGCAGCTGAGCACAACAAGATGGAGTTGTAACATGTTCTGCTTCAGCTGTGGAGAGAGCCACTGAGTTTTGCTTCCTTGTACCCCAGGAGATTAGGCAAGACCCAAGGAAATGAGCCATGCCAGAAGTGCTTTTCCTGTCCACTAGATAACCTTCATAATCAGTGTCAGCATAACAAATAAGATTAAAATTGTCACCTGAAGGATAGTACAGAACCAGGTCTTGTATGCCCTTGAGATAGCGTAGGATTCTTTTGGTTGCCTTCAGATGAGACTTCTTAGGATTCGATTGAAATCTTGCACACAACCCCACACTAAAAATAATACCTGGTCTGCTTGCAGTGAGGTAGTGTAGAGATCCAATGATCCCCTTGTACATTGTTTGGTTTACAGGTGATCCAGAATCATCCATGTCAAGCTTAGTGGAAACTGCAACAGGAGTGTCGATCACCTTTGATTCCTCCATGTCGAACCTCTTCATCAACTCCTTGATGTACTTCTGCTGACTAATGCATGTTCCCTTTGTGGACTGCTTCTCTTGAAGACCCAGAAATAAGTTCAGTTCCCCCATCATACTCATTTCGAACTCACTTCCCATGGGTTTGGCAAATTCTTTGCATAGTGGGTCTATTGTAGCCCCAATTATAATGTCATCCACATAAACCTAAACAATAAGCGCGTTCCATCCCCGTTTCTTCAGAAACAGTGTGTTGTCAATCTTTCCTCGAGTGAACCCATTGTCCAGCAGAAACTTCGATAGCCTCTCATACCAAGCTCTATGAGCTTGCTTCAGTCCGTATAGAGCCTTATCTAGTTTGAATACATATTCAGGATGCACGACTTTCGAAGCTCGGAGGTTGCTTAACATATACTTCCTCCTTAAGAAACCCATTCAAAAATGCACTCTTCACATCTATCTGAAACAAGGTGAATTCCATATGTGATGCAAAAGCAATGAGGATCCGGATGGCTTCCATTCGAGCAACAGGGGAAAACGTCTCATCATAATCAATCCCTTCCTCCTGATTGTATCCTTGAACAACAAGATTTGCTTTGTTCCTAGTGGTATTTCCATTTTTATCCAGCTTGTTCTTGAACACCCACCTGGTTCCTATGATGGTTCTATCAGAGGGTCGAGGTACCATGTGCCAAACCTTGTTTATCTCAAACTGATGTAGCTCCTCTTGCATAGCAACAATCCAGTCTGCATTCTTCAGTGCTTCCTTGATATTCTTTTGGTTCTATTTGGGATAGGAAGGCTGAAAAGGCTAGGGAATTTCTTGTTTTGGATCGAGTTTGGACTCCTGAATCAAGGGGAGTGATTATGTTATCAAGAGGATGAGAGATTTTGTGTTTCCAATTTGGGACTTGGATTTGATTGGTGGAGGAACTGGATAGATCAGAAGAGTTTCCCTGCATTCCTTGTTCCGCTACTTGTGGAGTGCTTTGCATAGAATCTCCAACTCTTTCTTCAGCTTCAATGGTAGTAATTTGGGTACCAGGTTCCTCATGTGGATTTGAGGAAGAGGTTGCATTGTCTTCACTTATTTCCCTCATCTGGCTCATCATGTCAGCTTTGCCATTTGGAACATCATGTATTTCTCCAGGAACCAACAGTGGTTCATTGTCCTAATCATCACCATTTTCTTCCTTGTTTGAGGAAGGTGTCTCATTGAAGAGGACGTGAACACTTTCTTCTACACATTGTGTTCTTTTGTTGTACACTTTGTAGGCTTTTCTTTGAGAGCAATATACCAAAAAGATTCCTTCATCACGTTTTGCGTCAAATTTTCCAAGTTGGTCCTTCCCATTGTTAAGTACATAACATTTACAACCAAAGGATCTAATATGAGTTATCTTTGGCTTTCTTCCATTGAGAAGCTCATAAGGGGTTTTGTTTAGGAAGGACCTGATCATGCACCTATTCACCAAGTAGCATGCAGTGTTGATTGCTTCAGCCCATAATTTTTTTGCAATCCCACTGTCAATGAGCATTGTATGTGCCATGTCTTCCAGAGTTCTGTTTTTCCTTTCGACCACTCCATTTTGTGGAGGAGTCCTTGGAGCTGAGAAATTGTGAGTGATCCCATTTTCATTGCAAAACTCATCAAATTTTGCATTGTCAAATTCCATTCCATGGTCAGATCTGATGCATGCTACTTTCAACTCCATCTTCACTTGGATTTTCTTGACAAATTCCACAAATACTTCAAAGGTCTCATCTTTTGCTCTAAGGAACAGGGTCCACGTGAATCTTGAATAGTCATCCACAATCACAAAGATATACTTCTTTCCACCTCTTCTTGGAATTCTCATAGGACCATACAGATCCATGTGAAGAAGTTCAAGAGGTTTTGATGTGCTAACATCCTTTTTTGGCTTAAAGGATGATTTCACATGTTTTCCTTTGGCACACATATCACAAACTCTGTGCTCCTTGAACTTTGAGTTGGGCAGACCACGAACCAGGTCCTTCTGTATCCGTTTATTCAAGAGAGAAAAGCTTGCATGATCCAGTATTCTATGCCACAGTTCTGCATCATCATCAACTGCCTTTAAAAAGTTCACCTCACCAGCTTCCAGCGATTCAAAGTCAGCAGCATAGATATTCTTGTGCCTCTTAGCTATCAAAACCACTTCACCAGTTACTAGACTAGTAACCGCGCATACTTTGGACAAGAATTCTACTTTGTTTCCTTTATCACAGATTTGAGAAACACTCAAGATACTATACTGTCAATCCATATACATAGTATATGTTCTCAATTGAGTGTTCAAGAGATCTTCCAACCCTTCCAACCCTTCCAACACCGAGAATGTACCCTTTTTTTTCCATTGCCAAAGGATACATCTCCTCCTTGCAAGGCTTTCAATGAGAGAAAATCCATGGTATTCCCAGTCATGTGCTTTGAGCATCCACTGTCCATGATCCATTGTAGTCTTGTTCCTCTCACTGGTCCCTGCACATATGAATTAGGGGTTAGATTTAGGAACCCAAACAAGTTTGGGCCCCTTGTAGTTAGGAAAAGGGTAAATAAGAGCTCTTCTAGTCCATGCAGGCAAGAATCGATTTTTCTTAGAGGGACCTAGTCCCCTTTTAGGAGTCACTTTGTCAGTAAACACTTTGTTTTTCTGAACAGATTGAACTCTGGCAGGGCAGCTTTCTTTGAAGTGCCCATTGTTCCCACAGTGGGTACAGAGCCAATTGTCTGGGACAGTGACATACTTGCTGTGAGGGTTGTAAGGAATTTTCTCCTTTTGGAACCCAATCCCCTACATGTTTCCATTGTTTTTAAAGTACATGGAAGTGACAGCATCCGTGGACCGGGTCCATTTCAGTAATTTTTCAAGATCAATTTTTAGTTTAACCATTTCAGCTTGAAGTTGCCTGTTTTTCTCAAGTTCACAACACATGCTTGTTTTGACATCATTTAGTTCCTTTTCAAGCTTAATGTGTTTCTCACTATCTACCTCCTTCCCTTTCTCTATACTCACATCCCTATGTTCTAATTTGAGTTCTTCAATTGTTTCCTCTAGGTCTGTGATTACCACCAAAAGATCATCTCTTTCTTGTTCAACAACATTGATTTTCTCAGCTAAAGTATTCTTTTCATTGCTCAGGTTCTCCACTGTTTCCTTCAGGTCTACCACCAGTACAGTTAGAACATCTCTCTCATCTTCTGCGCTACTTGTCTTTTCAGCTAGCGCTTCCTTTTCTTTTTCAAAATTACTTATGGTCTCTTTTAAGTCCACAACTATTACCATCAAGTCATCTCTCTCATTTTATACACTGTTTAGTTTACAGTTTAGAGATTCTGTTTCTTTTTCAAGATCACTTACAGTTTCTTTCAAATCTACCACACAAACAACTAGATCATCTCTAGATTGTTCATATTTTCCTAGCTCTATGGTCAAGGCATCTTTATGGTCAACTAGGCTGTAGTAGGCATCAATAAGAACATTTACTAATGGCATTAATTTTTTAGAGGAGTAGGACTTCAGATTTCTCTGAACATCCCTGAAATTTACCTCATCATTGTCGCCCTCTTCATCATCATAAAACTGGGCCATTAGAGCGAATAGTGAAACATACTCTTTGGCCTCGTTCTCTACTGCCATCATAGAAATGTTTCCTGCTTCTGGTTCCTCTTCTGATTCACTGGAGGAATCTCCCCACGCAGCAAGAGCTTGCTTCACAACATTTTCAGCTGCATTTTTTCGGCTGAATCGTTTGTCGGGGACCTGGTTCCTCTTTGCTGTATTGTCAGAGTTGTACTTGTAAGGCTCCTGCTTCAGAAGTGGAAAATCCTTGATGAAGTGCCCCGGCTTTACTCACTTGTGGCAAAGATCCTAGTTCTTAGGTTTTCTTGAACTACCTCTTCTTGGTATACCACCATTCCTTCGAACCATCTTTTGGAATCTCTTGGTAAGATAGGCCATGTCACTATCTTCTTCACTTGAGTCATTGTTTTCATCTTTGAGAACCATGTTCTTCTCCTTTTTTGGTTCTCTTCTTTCACTGTCTTTCTTCTTCTTCAACTCGTATGTCTTCATATTTCCAATCATTTCATCCATGGTTAGAGTTTGTAGGTCTTTTGCTTTAGTAATAACATTCACCTTACTTTCCCAAGAACTAGGTAAGACACTCAGAATCTTCCGTACCAGTTTGTTTCTAGGAATTATTTCTCCTAGTGAGTGAAGCTCATTTATGATGGAAGTGAATCTAGTATGCATGTCTTGTATAGACTCATCATCCTTCATTCGGAACAGCTCGTACTCAGTTGTGAGCATGTCAATCTTGGACTACTTGACCTGAGTTGTTCCTTCGTGAGCAGTTTGCAAGGCTTCCCATATCTCTTTTGCTGATAGGCAAGCTAAGATTCTATTGTACTCATCAGGTCCTATACCACATACCAAGATTTTCTTGGCACAGAAGTTCTTCTTCACAACCTTTCTATCAACGTCACTATATTCCTTCCTGGTCTTTAGCACTATTAAACCAGCTTCTCCAACCTTCTTCATAGGAACATGTGGACCATCACAGATGACATCCCACAGTTCGGAATCTTCAGCCATTATAAATTCATGCATACGAGTCTTCCACCACCCATAGTACTGACCATTGAATCTAGGAGGTCGGTATGTTGATTGTCCTTCTTCAAAGTTGGGTGGAGCGGCCATTAGAGATCCTTTCTAGGTGTTAACCTTTTAGAAAGAACATGCTCTGATACCAATTGATAGTTTCTATGAGTCCACCAACTGTAAGGAGACTTGGTCCTTTACTAGTTCCTTCAGAGTTATAGATAGAGACAGTAAGTAAAAGAGGCACGAGATTTTTACGTGGAAAAATCCCAACTCAAGGGGACAAAAACCACGACCTACACTAGTAGGATTTCAACTTCACTAACTTTTAATCTCAACTATTACAATCCACTTTGTAATGAATCTCTTACAAAGTCTTCCACACACTAACTTGTAATACTTGCTACAAGCCACTTTGTAATGACTCCCTTACAAAGACTTCCACACACTAACTTGTAATACTTACTACAAGCCACTTTTTTACTAACTTAGTTACAAAGACTTTAACTTATGACTAATTCTAGTCAAAACACAAACACGGATGGTTTATGATTTTGGGTTTCCTAAAACAAAGCTTCTAAGAAACCAGGATAATATACAATAGAAAGCAAAACACAAGATTACAACTCAACTAATGGACGCCTAAGAACACGTAGTGAAACTTGTCCGTCTTAGTGGAGTTGTCTTCTTGTTCTTGACACACTTGAGTCTTCAATGCTGGAGCAGATCTTCAATGCTCTTGAGAATGTTAGTAAATGCTCAACTGAATATCTTGTTTGTCTTCCAACAAGACTTTATATCTCTAGGACATCCCAAGAATGATACCCATGCTTAGTTGGTACATTCTTCAACCAATGGGAAGTGACTGCTGCACTGTTTCTGCACTGTAGCGTGCACAGTTGCAGGCAGTCACTTTTTGTCACAGCTTTCCAGCTGTAGAGTTGACTTGTACTTCTGTCAGGGGTATGTTAAGGGATCATGTCCCTAAACTGTTTCCTGTGAGTTCAGGCGTACACTGCCTAGATTTCTTCAGTGCATGCTGACTGGTTGTGTTGGTTGCGCTTCAGGTCCTTTATATGGTTCTCGACATAAAGTTTGTTAGATCATCAAAACATAAGACTAACCCATCATTTTGTTTATTTTTTATTTTATTGTGTTTTTCTTTTTGTAGTGTTATTTTTGTGTTTTGTAGGAATAGGGACATGGAGTCAAAGCCAATAGGCATGTGCAAAAGTGAGTAGATGGTTGGAACTAAGTGTGAGGTACCCATACAACGGACCATACCTGGAGGAAGTCTGAGTACCCGTGAACTGCTAATTCCTCGGCCTTAGGCCTACCAGAGAGTCTCTTTTACCCTCTTGTTATTTATCGTGTGCATTAAGGACATTGTACAATTTTAAGTTTGGGGTGAGGAGATTGTCCGGGTGATTCTCTGTGCTATCTTAGCTTAGTTGTAGTACTCGTTCTTAGTGTAGTAGTTTTTGGTAAAGAAAACGAAAAAAATTAAAAGAATTGGGACTTTTCCCGACGATTGATCTCCTAGACAGTTTTTGTGAGGGATTGAAGTCTAAAAAAATGACAAAAAGATTTTCTTTGTAGGTAGTGTAGCAATTACACCTTGGTTTTTCATTGTGCTACTGTTCTTTTCTAAGGGTTTTGTTTGAATCGGGTGTAGTTAGTTTTATTTTTTAGGAGTAAGAATCATTGTGTTATGAATTGAATTGAAGCAATATCTCTTGACTTTGTTATGCCTTGAGAATAGTGAGCACTTTGCTTGTAACGCTTAGGCTCAGTTTCTTGACTTTCGTGTAAGTACCTTAATAGTGAGCACCCATGATGATGACGTTGATATGGCCAAGAATTCCTTTATCGGTACCATTGCCCCTGTATGCGAATCACTTGTCAAGAATAATTCTCTTGGTTATCTGGACTTATCTTCAAATTTTCTATCAGGACAACTTTCAGACTGTTGGAGATATGGGAAGAATTTGGACATTGATATTAGCAAATAATAGCCTATCAGCGGAAATACCTCATTCAATTGGATATCTTGCTAATCTCATCCATCTGCAATTACAGGGCAACATTTTCTCCAAAAATCTGCCTTCATCATTGAAGAACATAGTTGGACTAGAAATTCTTGATGTTACCAAAAATAGTTTATCTGGAAATATACCATTTGGGATAGAGAACAGTTTAAAGAGACTTAAATTAAGCAGAACCAAGCTTTACGGAAACATTCCCTGGCAATGATTTGGCCGGAAAAATTCCATCTGGACATTCGTTTGAAAACTTCTATAATGATTCTTATGTTGGGAATCCAGGTTTGTGCGGATTCCCGCTCTCACGAGTCTGCTCGGGATCATTTCGATGACAACATTACTCACTGTGATAAGCAGGAAGTTCAGGCTGTTAAACACGGAGAAAACAACTGGCTGGAGGAATTTTCATTCTAATGTTGAAAAGGTCTTGGAGATATGCTTATATGAGGTATCTGGATAACATGGGCAACAAGATTTATGTGTTTGCTGCCATAAGATTGAAAATTAACAAGCAGCAACGAGGGACGAGGGTGAGCAACCATCAGAAGAATAAAGTTTGTCCAGATCGAGCATCCGGTAAATAGTGATGTATGTTTGGTTTTCTGCTTGCCGAGGGTCTTATGGAAACAACCTCTCAATCATCATAAGGTAGGGGTAAGGTCTGTACACTTTACCCTCCTCATACCCCACTTGCGAGATTTCATTGGGTTTGTTGTTGTTGTTGTTTGGTTTTCTGTTTGGCCAGTTCAATAAAATTTGTCGTGAGGTTCTCTTTTTGGTTTAATTTCACCAAGCGATTTAGTATGTTCAATAATATCTTTTGGTTTTATAAAACCTTTCCATTAGGTTTTCATGCTTAGTTGCGTATTTTCCTTTTATTTTCTTCATTTTCTTTTATGATATTATGACTTGTGAAAATGAAATTAGTTTAGACATTTTCAGTTTTAATGAATTTTTCTTTTGAAAGATCACATTCAAAAACATTTTTCGAAGGCCGTAATGAAAAATGGAGCAAAGTACATAAAAATTATATATAAACAAATGAAATAGTTGTATCCCAAACAAAAAATGTCATTATGGGACTGCAAAAGGTTATGCTTCAATAGTTACATCTCAAAATGAATATATCTTTTTTCTTCATAAAAAGGGGATAAGCTTTATGTAACAAAGATACAAGAGGATGCTATAATTAAGCTTAAATGGGAGATCTAAGCCCACCATGGAGCTTCACCAGTTCTGAAGTCTGTTTCAACCCATGGGACAAACACCACCTTCCCATCATCAATATCAGCATGAGCCAATGCCAAGGACTGTGCCAACCAAAAACACAATGTTATAATGAGTCAGGTGAGTTTAGAATGAGTGCAATGTTAATATATGTATACAATTTAAATTCTTTTTGGCTATGTATACATAGTTCAAGCCGAGAACAATGGGTTTAGTTGGACCAACAAAAGAAGTAACACCACCACCAACAACAATAAAAAAAATCCAGTATAATTTCATAAGTGGCGTCTGCGGAGGATAGTGTGTACGCCTAAGTTGCTCGGACTCTGGTACGGGTATCAGATACGGGTACAGATCCGAGAGTCGGATTCGGCCAAATCTAAATGTTAAGATTCTGGGGTGCGGATCCATGTATGGATACTAGTGTTGGGATTCCGTTAAAAAAAATCAAAATTATAAAAATAGAGCCATAAAGATATTCTGAATTTATTTAGATGCAACGAATATGAGACAGAGGGACTATAATATTGAAGGTATGCCATTTTCCATGTCTTAAAATCTGTTTCATCTTTTACTTTGAGAAAATCAAAATCTCAATTTCTTCACAAATTTGTCACCGGACTCCGGTCAAAGTATCCGAAATTGGTTGACCGAATCCCAAACGTATCACATACCCATCCTAGTGTCGTGTCGAGACGGGTTCGGCACAAAAAATGAGAGTCCGTAAAACTTAGGTGAACGCAGACTTACTCCTACCTTGATGGTAGAGAATAAAAGAAGCCCTAAATGTGTCAATATCAAGCTTAGGTTGAAGGCGCAATGATAAGAAAAGATATAAAAAAAAAGCTTAGAGGATGGAAAATAGTGGGTACTGTTGACTTACCAAAGGAGCAGGTCCTCTAACAACTCTTCCTTGGTTGTTGTATTGAGATCCATGGCAGGGGCAAATAAACTTGTTCTCAGCAGCATTGAATGGCACCACACAACCAAGGTGAGTACACACAGCATTAATACCATAGGTTGCAAGTGTTCCATCATTCTCCACAACAAGGTAAGTAGGGTCTCCCTAAAATTTCATCGAAAACAACATCAGAACACCGAAATCTTAAACTACCATGTCGGAAGAATTGTCCGAATGTGCCACGGACGACATGTCATTTCTTGTAATCTTAAGATCATCAAGCAAACACTGAATTCACAAATAAATTGTGATGCTATAAAAGAAAAGATAACAGTACCTTTAGTCCTTGCGTGAGAGTTCTGTTGCCAGGTGGATGAGTTTTGAGCCATTCCGATGCAATGACATCATTACCTAATGCATCCTTGGCAGGGGTTCCACCACTACCACCCCCTGATCTGTTAATTAATTCCAAATGGAACGACAGAACATGAGTCGCGGTTAGTAACACAGACAATATTTGAATGACAATAGAGTCTAGATAGATCGAGTCCGTCTAGTGATCATACCAAAGCATAGCATACTAGTGATTCTTGCATATAACAGCCTTTTCTTCCTTTAGCTTTGTCAGTATAAAGGAATTGTTAAGATATCAAGTTTCCATTGGCATTATATTGGTCTATAAGCATATAATTTTACTCAATATGAAACTTGGAAACATAAACCATGATCCCCATATCGGCTTAGAAGATCAATATGGACAATGTGTATGAAGTCTTGTGATTTAGTAAATGTTTGATATCATTCAGTAGGATGAAAAACGGAATATTCTGGCTTATTATTATTTCAGGACGGTTTACAGTATATGTGTATGAATATCTTCCAGCGTATAATATATAACTAAACTTACAAGAAACTGAATAGAAAGTAACTTATGGTCTACAATTGAGACTCCTTTAATATTAAATATTACACATATGTCCTTATTAATTCAAGTCACTACAACATGAATAACAACATACAAATTACAGGCAAGGTAGTTCATCTTTTTTACCGACGGATTGTTAGAAAATGGACTTAATTGGCACTGCTATTTCATCCAATTCGATTAAGAAGGCATCTAATTTCTCTCAAAAGGGCAAAAGGAAAAACATCTTTAAGTTACAGCTTTGAGAGTTTCTAAAATCTGCAGAGAATCCCCTCTGGCAACATAAAATTTCCAAGCCGCAAAAACAAAAATAACTTGAAACATTCTTAACTATCATTTTAATTCAGTAATTTTTGCACTATCTACCTACACCATTGAGTTAGACCTAATATTGAATAACGATACTAACAAGAACTAAAAAAAATATCAAAAAATTAAAAATTAAAAATGTACTAACAAGAACCAATCGAAATGCATAATAAATTGGATTGGGAAATAATAGCACTCCTATACTCCAAATATAAGACCATATCCTAGAAAGTCATTTGGTATCTCTTAAAAAAATGATTCCATTGATGAGATTTGTTTCATATCTCTTAATTATCGGTATTTACACAGTCGACTGGATTCACTTTTTACTTTTTCTAGCCATTATACATAGATTATACACTGATTATACATATTCATATATGAATTACATATTTGCGGGCTATTTTTAGTTTTTGCAATTGGGTGAGCGGCTATTTAGGCTAATTCTTCTTAACTTCATTTATTCTGGACAATTACTAGCATGTACTAATATTCTTCATGTGATCAGATAATGTAAAGATACTTTAAAACCGTGAGTATATAGAAGTTAAATTCAATTTAACAAACAGGGGTCTAATTTGACATCACTCAATTGAGAAAACATGGGTCTAATTTGTGACAAAGGGAGGAAGAACTAACCCAGGTGGTGCAAAGAAAGTAGCATAAGGTACCAACATCCCAGCAGTGGGTAGAGAAAGAGCACCCAAAAGAAGCAAATTCATGAGATTCCTCTTTTCCATATCAGGCACTCTATCATCTGCTGGAATACTTGTAGCCATGCATTTCACTTTCATCCTCTTGTCTTTTCCCAATCCATGACTGGTAATCTTCATTGGCTTCACTAACAAACATTGTGAAACCGAAGACAAACCACTCTTGCTCGAGCATAGCTGAAAATATATGGAAAAACAAGAAAAAATTATTAGTTTTGCATGTTACAAGAATGAAGATAGTTTCAGTTTAATTACCTGAGTTACTGGAGAAAGAGTAGAAGAAGCCATTTCTGAATGTTACTGAGGAAAAGGTATTCAGAGGAAGTGAATGTCCTTCTTGTAGTAGTGATATTAGTGATCGTTGATGAGACCCGGGGGGGGGGGGG
>ML242301.1:29078-53583 GCA_005239495.1 Nicotiana undulata
GGGAGGGGGGGGGTGTATGCAACTTGTCAAGCGGATGTACGGTGTCCACAGTTGGTTTATCATTAGATAAGGCAGTAGCCAGTAGAGCCACACACTTGGATAGTAGCTTTATGGAATATTTTTTCAATTTTTTTCTATTTATCTATTCGGATTATATCTTATTAATTATCCTCTTTTCATTTTCCGCTCTGTTTTCTTACACTTCAATTTGATGGACATATATAGTTAAAGAAAAATTAATATAAGCCGTCCATCAAAATGCTTAAAGTAAAAGTAGCGATGAGTATTTAATATACACTATTTATGCTTATTATGTGCATAACCATGTGTAATAAGTGTATAATTTTATTAATATACTGACTAGGAATTAATAAATTTGACTGACTATTTGCGTAAAGGTCCCTACAACAAATTACTGTTGGGCCTAGTTATGCTCACAAATGAGACGAGGCAAAACTCGGGCAAAGTACGCCAATAACCACTTTTAAGCATGTTGTTTAAAAGATACCCACAATTATAATGTATTTAAAGATTAGCCAATTCACCCAAACTTCAAGACTTAGTATCTTGACTTAGTGTCCTGAATTTTTGAGTTGCTAATTTGAAATTCAGGACTAAGTGTCTTGAATTTCTGAACTACTAATTTAAAGTTCAGGACATAAGACTCGAACTTCTACACACAAATTTCGAACTTTAGGATACGATATCCTGAAATTTGAACTATGAGGTTTAAACTCTAGGACGTCATGTCTTGAAATTTGAGCGAATTGACCAATCTTTATATACATTGTAAATTGTGAATATATTTTAAATAACATTCTTAAAAATAGCTACCTGGTGTCATTTCCACCATATTAGATACAAAGAACATAATTATCTGTCACGACCCAAACTGGAGGATCATGACTAGCACCCGGGCCATACTTGCCAAGCACCAACGTACATTTTATCTAACCTTCTTATTATTTTTAAGGGATAACGAGTTCAATATAAATGGTAGATATGGATCATGAACATACATCACATGGCATGACAACATTGCTAAGAAACTACATAAAAGGTACGAGCTACAACGCTGCCATGAAAGACTATACAACAAAAATTATCCAACAAGGCATACCAAACTATACATGAGTTGACACTTGTCTATGAGCCTCTAAAGGAGCATAAGTAATGCAACATAGTCGTTTCAGGGTCCCGACATACCCATAACATCTATAACAAAAATGCATACCAAGACCACGGCAAGTCCGGAGAAGGGATCTCGCCTATGACCGCTGAACTGGAAAGCCTATTATGGTGGGAGAGCTGTGTCTACCTGTCTATCAGGACCTGCAGCACGACATGCAGCGTCCACAAATAAAAGGACGTCAGTACGAATAAAGTACTGAGTATGTAAGGCTGGTCAATATAAATATGAACAATAATGTAAAGAGAGGTAGAGAAGATACAACCTGTAACATCTGAGTGCTTCTAAGAGACAGTAACATGAAATGCATGATACATATATATACATAATCTTTTAAAACATCCGCCTCTGTGGGCATCATCATCATCATAGAACATTCGCCTCTGTGGGCATCATCATCATCATATCATACCCGGCCTCAAAGAGGACTCGGTAAACCCAACTGATCAGTGGTTGCACAATAGGTGCCATACCCGGCCGACTATAGCGCGGCTCGGTAGAGTAAAATAGCTACATATATATATAATGCATGTAGGACTCATTGGAATCATATTCTGAACCTTTCGGAGTGACGTAAGGTCGATATTCTTCGTACATGTTATTAGGACTAACTCTTCATCAAGAATCTTATAATAATCAAGAAGTACAAACAACATTGATAACATAAGAATAAGAGAAGCAACCTCAAAATCAATTGTTCCATAAGAAGGGAAACAATGTAAGTATTGCTAGCTGAGTAGAGGATCTTTGGAAGCTCGTTCATTGCATTATGTACAATCAGAGTCGTGCAAAAGAAGGAAAGGAATAGCCTCACATACCTTGTATATACAACCCCAACCTCAAGCTATGCAAATGTCACAACTCCTTAAACTACAATAAGAGAAACGACACTATCGTTATCGTTTAAGCGTCATAACTATTATGTATCGACCACAACCTATTTTACGATGAAACGGACAGCACCTCCCCTATATATATGACTTCACACAAGTCAAAACAATCACCAAACAACCCAAACAACATAAATAATAATCATATTGAGCCTCCCAAAATAGTCCACACACAACCTAATCACTTCATACATAAGATGACCACCGTAGTCGTGTCAAACGACCCGGAAATGTTACAACGAACGACCAGCTCATAACCCTACATCTATATGGTGTTTCTCCACACCCTTCCTCCTCCAAAAATCCAAAAAACATTATTAAAACACGCAGCCCAACAGATATACAAAACAGTCCGCTACAAGTCAAATAACTCGAACTCACGGCTTCCGATCACCGTCCCGTGAGTTCTAACTATTAGGAAACACATTTATCAACCTTCCTTGATATTTAAGCAATTAAATACAGATATTAGATGTTTCTTAACTATTAAGTAACTTCCAAAACTCTAACTACAAAGAAAAAGGAGAGGCGGTATAATGACACTTACGTCGTAGGGATCGTTTTGATGTTATTGCTTCTCGATTTCATGCCCGGAATGATAATATTCTTTGAGACCCTAGAAAATAGCTTGAGGTTATATTTATGGGTGTTGTCTGGTCGTTTTATGCTGAAATATGAAGAGAAATCCTACCTAAGACACATATATATCTATTTTGGAAAAAGTCAAAGAGGTGCTAGCTTGGCACCCTAGGATTGGTCCATCTTCCGACGCTTTTATCTTTTTATCCCGATGTCGTATGAACGAATGGTTAAGATTGTTGAAAACTAATTCCAAGACCTTCAATTTAGTATATAATATGTCCCAATATGACCTCATATAGTACATGAAATCTATTGCTCAAAAAGCTCTAGTGATCCACCTACTTGTCATATATGATGTTTGCGCCGTCTCGCGAAACGGAAAATAGCTCTATACTCCTATGTCCTATCGATGA
The DNA here is from genome assembly GCA_005239495.1 of Nicotiana undulata. Taxonomy (NCBI): domain Eukaryota; kingdom Viridiplantae; phylum Streptophyta; class Magnoliopsida; order Solanales; family Solanaceae; genus Nicotiana; species Nicotiana undulata. The sequence continues at coordinate 32,153 of ML242301.1, forward strand.
ACGGTTTAATGCATTGGAAATTAAACTTGTAGATCTTCAATTTGGTAGGTAGAAAGTATATTGGGAGAAAAGGTCAGCTACATTCGACCTAAGTTTCAACAAATTTATGAATGTAACTTATGAAGACCTATTCCAACTTTTGTTTCAAAACTTGCTTGACTTCAAAACGTAGCACACGACTATCATATGACAAAATTAACTCATAACATAACCTCCTTATAATTTAATTAACTATAGTCTCACCCTAAAATACATGTTATAACATTCCAAACTCGTCGACTTTTGACGAAACTTATTTTCTTCAGTTGGTTTAGCTTCTAAGCTTTCCAACCCTCTTGGTACTCGTTATACATGAACTTAAATATTTTTAACCTCCAATGTAACACGATTAACTTATTTTATATTCCATCAAATAGAATCTTATTTCTGAGCTTACATCAATTAATTTACGATGTACTCTCACGTACGAAAACATGGGGTGTAACATTATCATTATTAGAGAGGTGCCCATTTAATTATAAAACATACAATTACCAATTGTATATAAATTAATCTAGTAGGCTACAACTTATGGTGGATTTCGATTAGCAATATTCTATTTTTTCTTCTTGTTCTCCATTAATTTCATGTCAAATGGCCTCATGGCCACTTAAACTTGTATTAGTTTGCAAATCCGATACATGAACTTACTTTTTTTCATTTGAACACTCCAACTTGATGGAATGAATACTAATGAACACATTTGCTCGTTGATCATGCCTATGTGGAAGCGGCATATCTAACGTGGCTAAATTGTGTGCAAATCACACTGCCAAGAAATGTGGATAGTATTATTTTATAAAAAGAAAAATATTAGAATCAGAATAAAATATAAATGAGAAAGAAAAAAGAAAAAGAAAAAAGACTTTTCCCTCTCCCATTCTCTCTTCCCTCCCCTCCCACCTCTCTCGTCTTCCCTAGGTAACTCCTACCCCCTTTATGTAATTTTTTTTTTTAATTTTCTATCCTATTTTCCATCCCCCTCCCATTTCCCCGTTTATTTTTCCCTCCCTCTTCCGCCTTCAATAATCTTTTCTTTTTCGCTACCATCAGCTCCCCTTTTCTCTTCTTTTTCATTTTCTGTTTCTCTTCTTTATTCCATATATAGTACACCTTGTTAGTAGATTGCAACCGATAGATTACAAATGTAAATTGAGAAAAAAATTAGGTTGCTTTGATAGAAGAACAAGAAAATACGGTTGAATTTTTTGTCTTCAAAAGAATTCGCCGGTGGCGTTTAGTTAGTGAAATACTTTTGAAATAAATGTTTTTTAGGCTTTTTGGATGCTTTAGGTTAGTATAACAATAATTACCGGAAACAAATGTGTGTGGGGTGGGGGGGAGGGGGTGATTCGGTGGTAGGTAATTGTGGTTTAAACGTGAAGCTTCCATGTAGGAGGAAGACGATGATAGTGGTTGAAAATGGTTGAGGCTTGGTGTTGTTGGTGGACTATTGGCGGTGTATGGTGCAGAAAAAGAGAAAGAAAAATAATTTAAATTTTTTAAAGATTAATATTTTAGTGTAGGACCCACAATTCACATGTTATATAATAAAGACCAAACATGCGACATGACATTCATGTTAGAGCGATTGACGAACACTTAAGCAAAAAGTGTTTGTTAGTACCCATTTTGTGAAATTAGAGTGTTCAAATGGAAAACCTGTAAGCTTATGTGTCGAATTTGTAAATTGGTACAAGTTTAAATGCTCAGAGGCCATTTGGATTTAATTTAATTTTCTGTTTCTTTATTTATCATCGTTTATTGACACCGCGACTTGATGTGATTAAAATTTTGTTGTGATTCTTTTCAAATTTGTTGGCTTCTGAATTCTACCATCATATCTATATGAGAAGTAAAAGAAAATTAGATTTTATTTGGGTATGGGAAACATGAAGACATGAGCATAAATTCTATTCCATCAAAAAGCTTTAAAGCTTTGAAATCGAAAATTAAGTTTTGTAAAATTATAATTTATTCGGATTGAGTGATGTTGCAAATAATTAGGAACACTCTTTGGAGTTTATATCTCTATTTTGAGTGAGTTTAGTGAATATTCGAGTAGGTTTTGGTTGGAATTTCATATTGAAACTCGAAAAGGAAAAAATAAATAGATTGTATGATTTTGTACGCCGGGTGTACAAACGGCATATAAAATACATACAACTAATCTATACTATATTAAAAATGGGGAGCCCTTAACTTAAAAGTCAAATTACTAAAATGTCATTTTATTATTTAACTAAATCCCTATTTAATTTAAGTAAAAAAAACCTAGAAATAGATACAAACGTCCACTTCTACCAGTCAAGTGACGCTTCATGCCCCTTTGTTAGGGTCACAACCATTCGATGCACCAGTTTCCATTAGTCTTATTTTCCCCTCCCATTTGGAAGAATGTTTAAGTAAATCTCTCTGTTATGTTATACTTTTCTTGTCATTTGTTTTGTTGGTTCTTCATATACTTTGTTGTCTTCTGACATGGTCAGGATCCAATTTTGAGAACAAGAGAAATCGAAAAGAAACCAACGTTTAACGCTTTTGATTATAAAAAATGCCTACAACAAGCTTTAGAGCCTAATTTAGGGAAAATCCAGTTTCAGACATGGCTCCGCCAAAGAGTTGCACTATTCAGTTTTGGAATCCACAAATCATTAGTAATTGGAGTTTCTTTGGAGATACTTTGTTCCATCATTACATGGAATTACTCTGAAATATATATGTATATAGAAGAAAACTTCAGAAATTAAATAATTCCTTCTTGATGATGAAGTCGACGTCGGTTTCATGAGTCAAGAAGAATGAAATTATTTACGCTACCTATCCTGAAGCAAAATAAAAGATTATGCTTGAAACTTTTTGGTTTAAAATAGAACCCGAGTATATATATTTGAAGAAATAAAATCTGTTGAAATCGAAGAAACTTCACAAATTAATGGTGATTCAAAGAATCCACAGAAGACTGACCAACTGAAGAAGAAGAAGAAGGTCGACACAAACGAGGTAAATGAGTTGTGTCCAAAAAAATACTGAAATTGGACATTTTATCACTGTTCTTCACAATATGGACTCAAAACGTTATTGGTCTCAAGATGTTATTGGGCTCGAAATGTTGCTGCTTCACAATGAGCCCAAATCTGTATGAAGACCAAAAGAGAGCAATGACATGTGCAGATTTTATTTCTTGTAGATAGATTATTCCTTTTGTTTGTTATCCAATAAGTTGTTATATATTAGCTAATAGTCATAGGCCAAGTGGCATAGTTAGTTATTGAAAGATTCTTTTTATTTGTATATATACAAGGAACACTGTACAAAATTTGGAATTAATACAAGAAGAAAATTTCATACATCATTTCTGATTTTATAGTCTTTCATGGTATCAGAGCATTGAAGCTCGATCCATTACAAAATCATCTAAATCTCTCTTGTGATTTCTTCTCTTCATCATGGCTAACACAGAAAACATTGATGCCTCCATAACTCAGACTGTAGCTTGAAATACAGCCACCTTCGATTCAAATCATCCATATTTTCTTCACTCTTCTGATGCACCAGGCATGGCTCTTGTCAACACAGCCTTCAGTGGAAGAGGTTTCCAAGGGTGGAGGAGATCTGTCCTCATAGCCCTTTCAGCAAAGAATAAATTAGGATTCATTAATGGATCCTGCCCTCCTCCAGTTATCACCTCCAAAGACTTTCAGCCATGGAGTAGATGCAACGATATGGTTACCTCATGGCTGCTAAACTCACTTTCTAAGGACATTGGGGACAACGTCATTTACTCCAAATCTGCCCAGGACCTCTGGACCAGCCTTGAACATAGATTTGGGCAATCAAATGGTGCTAAACTATATCACCTGCGTAAGGAATTGTTAGGATTAGTTCAAGGGACTAATGATATAGCAAGCTATTTCACTAAGCTCAAGCGTTTGTGGGATGAATTAGACTCATTAAATTGTGATGTCAAATGTTTATGCACTTGTGTTTGTGAGGGAAAACAGAAACTGGAAAAATCACTGGAGGATGAGAGGCTAATCCAGTTTCTTATGGGGTTAAATGACATATATGGGCAAGCAAGAGGAAATATATTAATGATGAACCCCCTCCCCAACATTAATCATGCTTACTCTCTTGTTTTGCAGGATGAGAATCAGAGGGAAATCTATGCTAACCCTCTTATATCCTCTGAGTCCTCATCCTTCATGGTAGGAAATCAAGCAAACCTGGGTGGACACAACATATTTCAACAGAGAAACAACAACAAACACGGACCAAGTAACTTTGGACAGCCTTCAAAACTCAACAACAACATTCAGAAAGGAGCAAATTCAACACAAAGAAACATTGGTTTCAGAGGAAAGAAGAGCAATTTTAATCCTAATCTAACATGTACTTACTGCAAGAAGGTGGGACACTCAATCAGTGACTGTTACAGAATCATAGGCTTTCCTGAGGATTTTGAATTTACTAGTGGGAAAGGAAACCGGTTTCAAGCTAGAAGCAGTGGTGTTTTCACAGGAGAACAGATGAATGATGCAGAGAATGGACTCACTAAAGATCTGAACCAACACCTTTCTAAGGAACAATTTTCACATTTGGTACAGTTAATCAAACAGGTCAAGACAACAGAAACAACAAATACCAGCTCAGAAATCAATGCCAATGCAGTAGCTGGTACTATCATCAAATACTCTAGGTCTTGTTTTTCAGTATTTAATACCAGTACTTGGATCATTGACTCAGGGGATTCAGAACATATGTGTTTTGATTCAAATGCCTTTTTATCGCTATCTCCCCTTCCTGTTCCTCTACACATTAACCTTCCCAATTCTTTTAAACTAACTGTCACCCATACAGGAAGAATTCCATTCTTTGGCAAATTATCATTCCCTGATGTTCTCGCATAATCTCTATTCCCAAAAAATAATGTAAATTCCCCAAGTCCTTGACTTTGAATTCGGTGTGAAGAAAGGACTTTAGTGAGGCAATTTCCATTGAGTCATCCCCACTAATAAGAATGTCATCGACATAGACTGCAACAATTGAAATGAATTCTCCTTGCCTTTTAAAAAATAAAGAATAATCATTCAGAGAAGAATTGTACCCCTTAAAACTTAGATCCCCAGCTAGTCTAGCATACCATTGCCTTGAAGCCTGCTTTAAGCCATAGAGTGATTTTATGAGTAGACATACATGATTAGTCGAAGGTGGTGTTAGACCAGCTGGAAATTTCATATAAACTTCCTCTTGAAGATCACCATGTAAAAAAGCATTGCTAACATCTAATTGATAGATAGGCCAGTTTTTCTTAGTAGCAACTGCCAATAAGCATCTGATAGTGGTCATCTTGACCACTGGAGAAAATGTTTCACTGTAGTCAATGCCTTGTCTCTGAATGCCCCCCCTCACAACCAGTCTAGCTTTTAATCTTTCTATTCTCCCATCAGAATTGTGCTTCACTTTGTAAACCCATTTACAGGGTAAGGCTTTCTTTCCAGTTGGGAGCAAAACTACATCCCAAGTATTGTTTGCTTCCAGTGCCTCAATCTCTGAGGCCATGGCCTTCCTCCATCCTGGATGTGAAGATGCCTGGGAAAAACTATTAGGTTCTGAAATTTCTGAAATTGATTGTAGAATATGCTGATTTGTACTAGAAAGGGCACCAAATGAAAAGATAGTGGGCTGACTAGGTTGGGAAAAACAAGTAGAGGTTACCTCACTAAGATAAATGTTGTTGCAAACATAGTCTTTAAGGTAACTAGGCTGAGAAGTGAGTCTGGTAAATTTTCTGAGTGGTGGAAGTGAAGTGCTAGGAACAGAAACAGAAGGTGAGGAATGGTGAAGTGGGAAAGGTACAAGAGATATATGAGATGAGGGTGGTGAATGAGGGATAGTAGGAGTAGGTGAATGGTTAGACATTGGTGATGAAGGAATTGAAGAAGATGAGTGATTAGGTGGTGTAGAAGAGAATGACATAGGATAGGTGTGATCTGAAACTGGAAGAATTGGGAAAATAGGATCAGCAGCAGATTGAAGTGTAGCAAAAGGGTACCTGTCCTCATAGAAATAAACATCCCTGGAGACAATTACTTTCTTAGTATCCAGTTCTAATACTTTGTACCCTTTCTGCCCCAAAGGATACCCCAGGAATGCACATGCCTTGGCTCTAGGATCAAATTTGGTCCTTCCATTGCATAAGGTAGAAACATAACAAAGGCAACCAAAATTTCTGAGAGATTGTAGGAGGGTGAATGATGGTACAAAACAGAATAATGAGTTTTCCCATGAAGAACTTTAGAAGGTAACCTATTGATCAAATAAATAGCAGTCAATAAACACTCTCCCCAATAAGAAATAGGAATTTTAGATTGGAAGAGTAAAGCCCTAGCTATTTCCAAAAGATGCCTATGTTTTCTTTCAACAACTCCATTTTGTTGAGGAGTTGACACACAAGAGGTTAGATGAAGTATCCCTTGAGAATTAAGAAAGTCTGCCTCTAGGGAACCTCTTCCAAGTTCAAAGGCATTATCTGTTCTCAATTTTTGAACCTTAACCCCAAACTGTCTTTCAACCATAATAAGAAAAAATTTCAAAACTGGAAAGGCATTGCTTTTGGTACTTAGAAGAAATGTCCAAGTACCCCTACAGTAGTCATCCACTACAGTGAGGAAATATTTGAAACCATTGTAAGTAGGCTCTTTGTATGGTCCCCAAACATCAACATGAATCAATTCAAATGCTCTTTTAGATTTAATCTGACTCAAAGGAAAAGGTAATCTAGTTTGTTTAGCTTTAGGGCAGATATCACAAAAGCATTCTGAATTAGGAGGAAATGATATAAAACTGAACTGTTTCATTGATGAGAAAGGCAAATGCCCTAACCTGTTGTGCCACAGAGTAACATTTGAAATTGCATTTGCAGAAAAAGGAAAAGAAACTGAAATAGATTTAACATCATTTGATTCAAAACTTGGAGCTACATTGTTTTCAAAACTATTCCTAAGAGTACTAGGCTCCAAGAGATATAGTCCTTCTTTTGCTTCACCAAAAACTTGAGGCCTCTTCATTAAAGGGGCATGTAAGAGACATTGATCAGAGGTAAGTGTGATTATAGAATGAAACTGAATACAAAATCTATTGACTGATAGAAGATTGTATCTAAAACTAGGCACATGAAGAACATTATTTAAAATGAGATCAGGGGAAATGAAAGTTTACCTTGGATCTCTTGCAGGAATTTGATATCTCCAGTCTGCCTTGTGTCTCTTCTCCTCTTGAGCCATCATACAGATTACACGCTGATGAAGGTCCTTTTCTTCCCAATCCCACCATATATCGTCATCTTGTTGGAAAATTGAACTACCTTACTCACACAAGGCCAGACCTCTGTTTTGCTGTGCTCAAGCTTAGTCAGTTCATGCAAGCTCCCCGTCTTGCCCATTTTTTGGCTGCTTTACGAGTTCTCCGATATCTCCGTTCAGATCCAGGCCAAGGAATTCTCTTGAATTCATCTCCTTCCCTAAAGTTGGTCGCTTTTTGCGATGCGGATTGGGCTTCTTGTTCAGAGACTAGACGTTCAGTCAGTGGTTTCTATGTTGCTCTTGGAGGTTCCCCTATCTCTTGGAAATCCAAGAAGCAGGCCTCCATCTCGTTATCATCTGTTGAGGCAGAGTACAGATCTATGCGACGAGTAGTCGCTGAACTCACTTGGCTCACTCGTCTTCTTGACGACCTCTTTATTTCACCACAGTTACCTGTTCCTGTCCTTTCCGATAGCAAAACTGCTATTCACATTGCTCGAAATCCCGTCTTCCATGAACGGACAAAACACGTTGAATTGGACTGTCATTTCGTTCGCCAACAGTTTCTTTCAAGTTTAATTACCCTCTCATTTGTTCCTTCTTCATCTCAACTCGTTGATCTCTTTACCAAATCTCTTTCTGGACCATCTCACCATTCGATTTTGCGCAAGTTGGGGATAATTTCTTCATCCTCCAACTTGAGGGGGGATGAAAAAATAAAATCTGTTGAAATCGAAGAAACTTCACAAATTAATGGTGATTCAAAGAATCCACAGAAGACTGACCGACTGAAGAAGAAGGTCGACACAAACGAGGTAAATGAGTTGTGTCCAAATTAATGCTGAAATTGGACATTTTATCACTGGTCTTCACAATATGGACTCAAAACGTTATTGGGCTCAAGATGTTATTGGGCTCGAAATGTTGTTGCTTCACAATGAGCCCAAATCTGTATGAAGACCAAAAGAGAGCAATGACATGTGCAGATTTTATTTCTTGTAGATAGATTATTCCTTTTGTTTGTTATCCAATAAGTTGTTATATATTAGCTAATAGTCATAGGTCAAGTGGCATAGTTAGTTATTGAAAGATTCTTTTTATTTGTATATATACAAGGAACACTGTACAGAATTTGGAATTAATACAAGAAGAAAATTTCATACATCATTTCTGATTTTACAGTCTTTCAATATTTGACATATGGAAGAGTTTATTATGATACGGGACATAGAAGGCATAGCAAGCAAGTCCAAGTGAGTTAATGAACGTTGTTAATGGGGACCAAATTAATGTCTCCGATTTTGATTTCCACTCTGCAAGGTATGATAATATTGTTCGCTCTTTAATTTTTTATCCTTCTAATTTAATTATGATATCTTGTTTCTACAAATGTTATGTGTATTCGTTATGTCAGGATCTCAAAATATATTTTTATTATATTATATGACATGATTAAACATAACATGTGGTTGGAGGTAAATTTCTGCTATTATATTCTTTTTACCAAATAAAAGTAGTGCGTTGGTATATATTAGGTATTTAGGTACCGTTCATGAAAATATGAAAATATGTGCAGATTGTTTCCAAGGTTGTAATACATGAATTATATTAAATGTACATAAAATCTTGAAAATTATCTTGAAACCAATCTGAAAATAATATATTACATGTCACTTTGGATAAAAAAAGGTACATGATTATGTTTATTTGATCAAGTAAGGAACAAACTTTTGATAGTATGTTCAGGGGTTCAACACATTAGTTGAAATCCATTGGAAAAGATATTCAAAATCCTGTTAAAATTTTGACTGTCCATCTCGGTAGCTTAGAGTTGAGATAATATCTAATTATCTCGACCTCAACAAACAAGTCTATCATACGATGATTCACATTAACCATTCACAAAAACTTTTACTTTATTCTATCACGTCGAATTATTTACTTAAAGTTTTATTTTAATAATATGATATAACTTTATAATATCGTTTATTACATAAATAATATATACGTGCAACGCACGTGTCGAGAAACTAGTATAATTAAATACATGTTAAATGTGTTTAATCGAATTAGGTACAACAAAAAGTTGTATATAAATTGTATCTAATTAATATATTTTGATCCAATTCGATGAAAAGGTTATATACAAATTGAATGTAAGTTATATTATTTCACTGAATTTGTATATATTTCGTAAAATAGTCTTGCTAACTTTTAAAAAATTCAAATATCTAGCTAAAGCGGGTAAATATTGTCCAATATTATAGTGTTTACAGTTAGTCATATATGTATTTTAGTTTTGAGGCATTTAATAGGTTAAATTCTCAGGTGACATCCAATTTTGCGTCATCCATTGAATTTGCGCCCACTTCTAAAAAAAATCTAATTGATACCCACTTTTGGATAACTTGAGAAATATACACTTTGCTCTTCTTCTTCTTCTTCTTCTTAGTTGCAAAATGAGTTTATTTATTGTTATTTTGATAATTGAGATTTGTTCTTTATGATATTTGAAAGTTATGTTTCAAATTTCAACTCATTTGAAGTAGATTTGAGCATTGAATCGTGTATTTGATTGTTGAAATTCAAAGAACAAGTTTATGTTCCAGAACTTAGGATTCAAAATCTGAAGTTGCATCAATAGATTGAACTACTTAAGATTCGAATTTATGAAATTGCATTTGAAAGATAGAAAAATTTCATATTTGATTTCTGAAGTTGCATTGAAGAGATAACTAATTAAGATTCGAATCTATGAAGTTGCATTTGAAAGATAGATAAACTTCATATTTGATTTCTGAAGTTGCATCGAAGATATTAAACTACTTCAGATTCGAACGGTTATACTTTGCAAAATTTTATGCACTGCGGGTATAACTTCATCAGGACCTTATTCTGGGCCTTTTAGCTGACACTTGTGATTTTCCGATGTTAAAGACATTCCTAGAAATACCTACATGTGGAGAATGAGAGTGTTACCTTATATGAGGAAGTAGTTTTGCTGCTTGCAATAAAGCCGGGATCTTTGACTCAAAGTGAATCATCTCAGATTCCTTTTTATTTTTTGTTGGCTCTATCTTGAGATCCAAGTTAACAACAGTATAAAGAAAATGTTAACATATATGCCTAATTTAAAAATAACTTCATCATAATCAACAGCTATCGGTAGTAATAACTTTAGTTAGCCATACAAATAAATCTCCACTATGGAAATGAAAAATTCACAATTCTAAAATACTGCAGAAGGCAAATAACGATTGAAGAAGAACTACAAATCTGATCTAGTCCTGTATTCACCAGGAGAGTTTGTCTTTTCAGCCGAGAGTCTGTTGGAAACAACCTCTCTAACTTTACAAGGTAGGGTAAAGTTTGCGTATACACTACTCTCCCCTGGCCTCACTTGTAGGATTTTAATGGATATGTTGTTGTTGTTGTTATTCACCGGGAGAGTTTGCAGTTCATAAAGATCTCAATTCTCATAGACGGGTTCTATAAGCACATATTTTCAGTTGAAACACTTGGGAGTGCAACATAGTTTTTAGACATTTACTTGATTAAGAGGTAGTTTGATTTGAGGTATAAGAAGGTATAGTGTTGTATAAAAATTTAATACCACCTTAATACTTTGTTTGGTTAGCAAACTTGGTATGAGTTATCCCGGGATTAAAATTAGCATCGGGATAACTTATAACTTGTAGATGATGGGGTAATTAGTGCCGGGATAACTTAAACATTCTTCTTAAAAATTATGCAATTGTTATTTTTAATACAATGGATAAAAACAGTGAATAAAAAAAATACCAAGATAACTAATCCCAACATAACACATAACTTATCCCAGCATAACTTATCCCGACATAAGCTGTATTCAAACTAAACAACCCCTAAATATTTTGGTTATACTTAGCGCAAACAGAAGTTAACATATGCTTGACGGTATCCCTCTCTAGAGGAAGTATTTAATTTAACTTTCTGTTAGAGCCAGTACTTCTCAAGCCCCAACAGAAGGAAATGTAATCTGAATGAAATTGCAGTTATGTTCAATTGTTATGTAGTGAATCTCCTAGAAAGAAAAACTGTTTCTCTTGTGGAACGAATGATTTTAAACTGATACAAAATAATTACTTGTTCCTCATATAACATGTTTATGGGAAAAGCAATTACTTGTTCGTGAGAAGATTACTAGTGTTTAACAAAAAATAGGAATCTCGGTGAAAATCAATATCTGGAAGAAATCGAGCTACTGATAACTAAGATTAACTTCACTTTTCCAACAATTTTGGAAGAATGGATCAAGGAATAGAAATGAATGAAAAAGAAAATGAGAATTGAATTGATAATCACTCCCCAAAATTAAGGCTTAAAGCTTGGAGGATATAGCAGAGAATAATAGTGTGAATTTCAATAATAATCGTTACTTGCCATTACAAATGAGATTTCTGTCCTTATATAGGAGCATACAATTATAACGGTTCTCACATTTAATTTGGGTTCTCTAATGGTATTAATTGTATTGATTTCCCGTTACCATATGTAGCTGTAACTGATACATTTATGACTAAAGAATCCTTGTAACTGTATTGATATCCCTTCCTTATTTACTTCAGGTTCGTGTATTTTTCCTTCTTTGCAGCCTTCATTCATTTCGCTCTTGTTTCTCCTTTAACAGCTGCCAAGTCTGGTTCTTTCCTCAATGTAACCCCGTGGATATTTCTCCCGTGCCTTTTTTGCATTCTTAATTCGTCTAATTGAGAATGCCATTTGTCCTTACATCGATGTTCCATGTGTCATGCCCCGTCAGCTTGTTGATAGTTTACGCGTCATGTCTTTTTTCCACCAATACAAATAGTCCCTCCACTTTCTGAATATTCTTAACTGAATATCCCGTAAGTGGTAGGTTTTTATGGAGGGAATTCTTTGCCTCCATTTCTCGAATATCATTATGTCTCCTTCAGAATCGATGCGACGTATGTCACATTCATTTAATGCCCATGTCACGTGGCTTCTTACGATTGGATATGTAGTTTCCCAACGCTTCTTTAGTTTTTTTTCTGCGGCTGCATCAGTCACAAAGTGACGGTTCCATTCGGACGCTTCATAATGACCAATTGTAACGACTGTTGTATCTCCTTATAAATACTTCATTCTTTTTTATTTCTTGAAACCTTCTTCCTTATTTATCCATTACCTTAGTCCTTTTTCGTATCTCTGTACATTCCTTCTTTATTTCCTTTGTTAAACATGTCTTCGTCAATACCAGATCCTCGCAAAGTTGTGATGGTTGACGAACTTTCTCCTTCTACTGATCCTACTAGAAGTAGGAGAGATGGTAGACTTCGTAGTCTTGGTTCGTTATCTAACTGTGGTTCCTCTAACCCCAAGACATCTTCTTCTAGACCTAGGGCTCCTCTAACCCCTAGATCTTCTTCTAGAAATAGAGACCTGAATGAACATGTGCGTGAACCTACAGTTGCTGAGATTAATCCTCAAGAGTTTTCTTTAGTAACAGACGGTGATACCATGAGAAATCAAGTCTCTTCAATATCTTCCCTTAACCCCGCTGAACTTTACCCAAGCTTAATCACTGTCGGTCTTCTTTCCTTAGTTCGACGAGAATGTCATTGGAAACCAGATTTCCTAGTTTTAATCCCTGGTGCCAGCCAAAGGATCACCTCTTACCATGCATGTTATTCTTTTGTTTCTACCTTCCCCTTTAATTTAGGGTTTAAGCCTCTCATTAATCCAATGATCATTGAGTGTTGTCGCTACTTTAATGTGTGCCTTGGCTAAATTGGCCCCATCGTGTGGAGGGCTATAATATGCCTTCATTATTTTTCGGATTTGGTCTCCATCCCTTCTGCCTTTCGTCACTTACTTTACCTTTACTCCCCCAAGTTGTTTCATAAAGGAGTCTTTTCCCTCGTGGCTTGAATTAAAAGAGTGTTAGGTGGCCCCAAGGATGACCGGGACCATAGCTGGTACGCCTGCTTTGTTGTTGGCTCCACTAGTGGGTTAGCGGGTGAAGAAGACATGTCTTTTCCTGAAAAATGAGACTTTTCACGTAAGTTTCTTCTCTTTTTCTTTTTATATGTCTTGAATTCCTTCATGTAACCACATACCCATTTTCTTAGCAACGATGGAAGTCTTTGAAGAAATTCCCGACTTCCATACTTGGGTTGAATAGATGTTGACTGCTGCTCCTATGGACAAAAGGTCTAGGAAGTTTCTTTCTCAAAAATTCGGTTGGAAAGTGAAAACGCATGGTACTTTTCACCTTCATAATTCTTCTCCTTCTTTTACTTGTTCATATGAAATTTCATCATCATTCCCCTTTTCTTATTAGGGTTTGCTATTCGTGGCGTTAGTCCCGCGTCTGTTCCATCAACCAGGCTTTCTGTAAGTCTTGCCCATGAACAAACTTTGAGTGCTTCTTCCTCTAGAAGAAGACTGATGAAGCTCGTGGCTGTGATGATGAAGAGGAGGTAGAAAAAGGTTCTTTGGTGAGAAACCCGCGCGTCAGGGGACGCGTGGTTTCTGTTGATGAAAGCCCTACTTCTCATGACCCTCGATCGAGTTAAATTCCTTTCGGACTCATCGATGAGCCAAAAAATACTCCTTTAGAAATTTCTTATGAAGACGTAGCTAATCCCCCACCCAGTCCTATTGATAGGTTGTTTGCTCAAGGTTTTGAAGGTGAATAAGGTTTTAGGCCTGTTTCTGAAGAATTACCGCTTGCTTCCCTTCCAATTTCATCTTCTGTTAACCCCCCTGTGTCTTTGCCTAATATTACTCCGGTTGTTGTTCCCGTTGCGATTTCTCATGTAGAAGTTGAGCCTTCTAGCAACAGAAGGGAGATGAAAAGAGTTGTGATTGAGGTCCCCGAGGGAAGAAATTTATTGAGGAAGTCTGGTCATGCTGATGTGTGGTTGAAGCCATAGTTAGGCCCCGTGGAGAAAAAGAAGTTGGAAAGCCATAGCTCACCGACTTTAATGAATGACATCGTTCATTCTTCTATGAAGGTATAAGTTTACTAACATTTCCTTCCTCCCTTACTTCCTTTTCCTCATTCATAACTCTTCTTCTCCTACCTTTTTTGTAGATTAATTTGATTGGCACAGAGATTATGAAAAGAGTTTCTCATACTGACTAGCAAACTATTAAATTGCGTACCGAGGTTGACAACTGGAAAGAACAATTTGAAGGTCTTCAATTGGGAAAGAAAGTTCTTGCAAAAGAGAAGGGTGCTTTGGAGAAACAAATGAGAATGGTTTCCGCTGAGTTACGATTCCAGTCAAGTCAGGAAGGACAAGGATTGCCTGGAATCCTTTTTTGCTGAACAACTTTCCAAGGCCACTGAAGAGATAAGGGGTTTGAAAGAACTCCTTAACCTGAAAGAGGTTTATGCAAGTGAATTGGTTCAAACGCTTACCTAAGTTAGGAAGATCTCCGCACCTCTACTGATAATATTCAGTTCTTGGAAAGTTCTCTTGCTCCTTTGAAGACAACCTATGAAGCCTCAGAAGCAGAAAAAGAAGAGCGGAGAGCTGAGATTGATCAGTGGGAGAAGAATTATAAGGCCCTCGAGGATAAGTTATCGCTGGATGTTAGCTGGGCTTTTCTGAGCACTCGCCTCGAGACTTTAATTGAAGCCAACCAAGAGGGTTTTGACCTTAATGCTGAGATTCTAGAGCTAAAGAAGCAATTGATAAAACTCTGCAATGTCAAAGCTTTACCTCACCCGGAGACGAAGGTTCTAGGGTGATGGAGATGGACTTGTTCCTGGCGGAGCTGAAGTTCAAGCCTCTTCTCCCCAAGTTGATCCTTTACCCCCAGTTGATGGTGCTCCTTAGCTTTTCTCTTTTTCCTTACTCTGTTGTTTGCTTTTATTTGGAACTCCCTTATGTTATTTTTTCCTTAGTTTATCAATCTTTTGGAAGGTTTGTTTTGGTTTCCCCTATCTTTTTGGGGTTTGATGACAAGTTATCACCTTTGTTTTTTATAAATGTTTCGGTTGCTTTTCTCGCATTTTATTCTCTTTGCCCTTTTAATATTTGAGCTTTCTCTAGCATTTATAAATGCCTTAATAGTCTGTGACTTTGATAAACATGGGTATTTATAAAAGAGAACCCTTTTATGTTAACGACACTGATGAATATGACGTCTCATCTTCATATTTGTGCAAATATATGAAACACGAAGTAGACATGAAAAGAGAAATAATTTGAGGAAGCTTTATGTTTTGAAACTTCAAATAAATTTTGTACATCATTCTCATAATTGTTCATGCAACACATTCATAACTGCTTTCATTATAGAAGGTTTATAAATACAAATTCGGGTCTATTATTCCGTGACTAAATTATCGGCCTTAAACTAAAACTCCTGGGAATATGGAATATCTTGCATCATTTTCGCGAGTACGAACACCTTTGAAAAATATTCAAGGTTTTTTCAAGGTTTTTGACTCAGGCTGAACTATGCCTTTGGTTCTTTTTGCTTCATTCTATATGCATAGTTCCCCCATCGTTGGAGCTTTGAAGTATGAAATCTCGAACACTGGATCGCTCCTTTCTTTTGGTCCATTTCCCTGAAAAAGAAAATACGAACGGGACTCAGAGATAATTATTTAGATGATGACTGCATAACCCTTTTTCTATCAAAAAAGTTGCAACCTAGGCCGAGAATAACACAGTATTTCGCGTGTCTTTCGGGTTTAATATCATCATCTGGTACGTGCCAACTTTTTACCTATCATCTAAAATGGTTAGTAAATTCGAAAGAACAAAATAAAATTGAACTTGTGTGATACCTGACCGTGGGTATTTTCCTCGTCTAGAAGTAATACTTCTTCAAATGAAGTGCATCCAGTTCGATGGTAGCACCTTTCCATCCATGAAATGAAGTGCATTTCAGTTCGAACCCTATATGGGCCTTCCCAATTTATGCTCAACTTTCCTACGTTGGGCGCTTTTGTTGACCGGAACACTTTTTTGAGGGCGAAGTCCCCAATCTTGAAGTACCTCAAACTAGCTTTCCTGTTGTAATATTGTTCAATCATCTATTTTTGAGCTGCCATTCGAATTAATGCTGCTTCTCTCCTTTCTTATACTAAATCCAAATTTACCCGCAACTCCTCCTTATTTGCCTCTTCAATAGTGTCACAACCCAAATTCTACCTCCGTGAATTATCGTGACGGCACCTAGTCTCTACGACTAGGTAAGCCTAACACTTGCGAAAATAAAATAAAATCATGATCATTAACAACTAACAGTAACGACAATCTAAATAATCAACTAAATGTCGCTCGGCATATACAATTACCAACTTTTGAAATGTACAAAACAATCCAAAAACCCAGAACACCTTATGTCACAATATACTAAAAAGTCTTAACTATTCTTTACATCATTTTCTACAGAAAGAAGGAAAAATGAACATAAGGGGATAGAGGGGACTCCGATGATCTACAGGTGCGGGCAGATGTACCTTGAAGTCTCTAATAAGCAGCAGCGACTGCAACTAGTGATGAGGCTGGTAAGATGAACCTGGATCTGCACACGAAGCTTAACCTCGGTACCTAGTAAGTGCCAAGCCTAACCTCGGTTGAGTAGTGACGAGGTCAGTTCAGGGCCCTACTGGTATATATATAATAAGGCAAGGAAAAATGAAATATCGCAGTAAAATAAAGACTGAAATTTAACTAGGAAGAAATCATAGAAAACAACAGTTCAGTACATAGAAACACAACAGGGGATCTATCAAGATACCGTCTCGTAGTCCCAACGTAAGGGAGGATCTCCCGGAATACCGTTCCGTAGTCCCAAAGTAAATATACAACCAAAAAATGGAATTCAATTGCTACGGCATGAAATTCTACAATTCAACCTAAGTGCAAGTTAAGAAAAGACAGGTAAATTCACTAAACATGCTGCACGTATTTCAGGTAAACAGTTAAGGCAAGTAGGCATGCTATCTTAGTCTAACAGGATACTACATATGCTAATAAGATTCAAATTAGAAGGAAAACAAACAAGTTATAACTTAGTGGAAATCGGGTTTTTACAATAATTAGCCCGTGTACGTACTCGTCACCCCACATACGCGACGCTCATATATCAACAACAGGACCAATCCTAAGGGGAGTCCCCCCCCCCCCCCCCCCCCCCCCCCCCCACAAAGTTAGGCAAACCACTTACCTCGAACCAAGCTCAAATCAACCCGAAACAAAGCTCTTTCCACGAAAATCCAACTCTGACTGGCCCAAATCTAGCCATAATCAATTACATAACATAAATACATCTACAAGGAACTAATCTAGCTACTGAAATCAAAGCTAATGCAAGGAATTGGAATTTTGCCCAAAAAGCCTCCACGGGCCCACGTCTCGGAATCGAGCAAAAGTTACCAAATATGAATACCCATTCACTCACGAGTTCACTCGTACCAAAATTATCCAAATCAGATGTCTAAATCCCAAACAAAACTCAGAAATCCGGTTGGGAACTTTTCCCCCATTTTCCCAACTTTTCAATCCAAATCAAATTAAATGGAGAAAACAACTATAGATTAATGAAATACAACCAAATACGAATTAGGAATAGTTACCCCAAAGCTCTCTCTGAAAATCCTTCGAAAAATCGCCAATATCTAAGCTCCCAAGTCCAATAATGAAGAAATGAATCAAACCCTCGATTTAGCCCCTTTTCCTTCCAGTTAAACCGCACATGCAGTTACTTAACCGTTTCTGCGGCTTGAGCTCCGCACCTGTGGAATTTCATTAACTCTTTAGACTCCGCACCTGTGCACATCTATCCGCGTCTGGTGATGCGCTTCTGCGCTAAGTCGTCCGCTTTTGAAGAACCTCGCTTCTTCCCAAAATTCGCTTCTACAATCACCCTTCCGCAGATGCGGCTCTGCTTCTGCGGCTCTCGTGTCGCATCTCCGACCACTGACCCTTATGACTAAAAAAGCACTTGCGACCCCATCCTTTCTTCTTCGGGGACGCACCTGCGGACTTCCCACCGCGGGTGCGGAAACACCAGAACCAGCAACTTCAATAACTTTCTAAGTCTCAATTCAATCCGTTAAGAACCCGAAACTCATCTAAGGCCCTCGGGACCTCAACCAAACATACCAACCAATCCTAAAACACCATACGAACTTAGTCGAGCCCTCAAACGACCTCAAACAACACTAAAATCACGAATCATCCTCCGATTCAAACTTAAAGAACTTAGAATTTTCAAAATTCGACAACCGATGCCAAAACCTATCAAACCATGTCCGATTGACCCCAAATTTTGCACACAATTCACATTCAACCCTACAAACCTATTCCAACTTTCGAAATCAGAATCAGGTCCCGATATAAAAAATTCCATTGCCGGCCAAAATCTCCAAAACTTCGACTTTCGCCATTTCAAGCTTAAATGAGCTACCAACCTCCACAATACATTCCGGACACGTCCCTAAGTCCAAAATCACCTAACGGAGCTAACGGAATTGACGGAACTCCATTATGGAGTTGTCTTCACATAGTTCTGACTACAGTCCAAATCCTAAGGTTTAAGCTCCCGTTTAGGGACTAAGTGTCCCAAAACACTCCAAAAAAATAATACGAAACCTCCCGACAAATCACGATAGCAGAAATAGATACAAGGAAATCAGTTAATAGGGGATCAGGGCTATAACTCTGAAGACTACCGGCCGGGTCGTCACATCCTCCCCCTCTTAAAACAATCGTTCGTCCTCGAACGAGTATAGAGACGTACCTGAAGCTATGAAAAGATGAGGATAACGGCTGCACATATCCCGCTCGGTCTCCCAAGTGGCCTCCTAGATCGGCTGACCCCTCCACTGAACCTTTACTGAAGCAATGTCCTTTGACCTCAACTTCCGAACATGCCTCTCCAAAATGGCCACCGGCTCCACATCATAAGTCATATCACCATCCAACTGAACCGTGCTGAAATCCAAAACATGGGACGAATTGTTGATATACTTCCGGAGCATAGAAACATGAAATACTTGATGCACACTCTTGACAAGCTAGGTTGCAAAGCAAGCTTGTAAGTCTTCTCCCCTATCCTCTGAAGTACCTCAAAAGGCCCAATGAACCGGGGGCTCAACTTTCCCCTCTTCCCAAACCTCATTACACCCTTCATGGGTGATACCTTCAGTAGAACTGTAGACATGTAATTTTTGACCCTCCCCGAGATTTTACACATTTTAGTGTATAAATATTCAGTTTAGGTATAATATCGCTATCTTTAATTAGTTTTGATTCTTTTACTTTATTTTACCACAAAAATAAAAATTTCAAAAATATTTTTACTTTGTTTATTTATATGATATTTGAAAAATACAAAAATAGTTTTGTTTTAACAGTTAGTTTTATTTTATTAGTTATCTCTACTTAAGTAGGAATAGGTGAGTAATATTTTTATTCTTGTTCAATAAGAGAATCAAATTTGGGCTAAAACGATTCATTTTAGGCTCATTTTCGATGAGATGAATTTAAGCATGAAAATGATTTTTAAATTTGTTGAGTCAGTAAGTCTCTCAATTTGGTTTCTTAGAATCTCCTAATATACAGAGTGTGAGTATTGGTTATTGATTTTAGTTGAAATTGAGTGTTTGATGTTATGCTTGTGCTTGACGGTTGATGATTCTTGCAAATACTTCCATATCTTTTGCAGTTAGGGTACTTGTTTAATGGGAAAACATTTCCATAGTTTAATATTTTTAAATTAGTTTTGAGATCAGATTATCATATGAGTGTCACGACCCCAAATCCTAACAGGTCGTGATGGCGCCTATCGTGGAACTAGGCTAGCCAACCATCATATCACTACCCATCCGTTCTATTATAATATTTCACAAATCAATAACAAACAACAAACAGAGTATAAATAATTTTATTAAATCTTTGCGCCCCAATAATCATCTAACAGTCTAAACTAAACCTCCCAAGACTGGAGTCAACATGGTCACTAGCATCTAAGAAATAAAACTAACTCTGCTAATGTCTATGCAATAAATACTAATACTAATAAAGGAAGGGAATGGAGAAGCTGCGGACGCTGGACAGCTACCTCGAAATTGTAATAACCCGAAATATTTTATATACTTTCTAATTTTGAGATTTGGAGAACAAATTTTTATTTATAATTATTAGATAAAATACTAATATAGTAGAAGGAGATTTGTTATAATATATAAATAGTACCCTAGTTAACTTCTTGTGGGCTAAATTTATATTATATAATTGTTGGTAAATTATCTAATTTGGTGGGGGTGGTTAATGAAAAAGTTAGTGGACCTAGTATCACGTGTGAGAAGGAAAATATGCGCTAAAAGGGTTTTATTTTTGGGAGAATGACATAGTTACCCACAAAAACGAAACTATTTACCCTTGCCTACCCATTTATTTTTCTACTCATCAAACTAATTACATTTTTTACCCACATTAGTTTTTTGGGGGAATTTTCTCTTTTTTCTCCAATTCTTTTTTATTTCTATGCTTCTTTTTTTTTTCTTTTTTTTTCCTTTCCTTTCTCCTTTTCTTTTTTCTAGTTTTCTTCTTATTTTTTTCTTTTTTTACTTTTCTAATTTCATTTAATTCCTTTTATTTATATTCTTTTTTTCTTCATAATCTAATTTTATTTACTCATTTCATTATTTTTTATTGTTCCTTTTTTATACAATAAGAAAAAATAGCTGATATAGTAAATATTTGTCCACTCTTTTTTAAAATATAACTAGTATAATATACCTTTTATCTTTTTTTTCTTCTTATTTTTAAATTCAATTATTAAATTGAAATATTATCAGTTGTCACTTGATCTAATTCACTGAATATCACACTGACTGCTGCTAAGCACCATAAATTATATAATTAGATTCTAAGAATCAACACGTGATTGCCATGCAAACCTTGATCTCCTTTCCTACAAATATCAGTACACACTCTACCATTAGCAGTAATACAACCAGTTATATAGCAAGAAAATATAATCTACGGCCACCAAATCTCCATATATATTAGTTAGAATAAAAATGATAATAAAATATTAAAAAATACAATA
>ML242301.1:53910-92649 GCA_005239495.1 Nicotiana undulata
TTCCAACAATCGCTTATAACTATAAAAACTATTACATAATACACACAATCTATGTCCATCAGCACAAAAAATATTCAGCACTGCAAATCATGTTCATATAAATAATTTCAGAATAATAATCACTTAAAAACATAGTTAAAACAACGAAAAAAATGTCCAAACTAACATATGATACCAATATGGTATATATCTATACCAACATGGTATACAACTTTACTGGTTAATTTCCAGCAATTATATGACTATACTACTATTACATAACACACATGCATAAAGAAAAAGTATTTCAAGATATTGTACTATATTACTATTATTAAAAAAATCAAATAGTGTACCAATTAAATGCAGCTAGTATAACCAAAAAATGATTCAACTAACATATAATACCAATATAGTATATAACTATACTAATAGGGTATATAATTGTACGGGATCATTCCAACAACTGCATATAACTATAAAAAAAATTACATAGTACACAAAACCTATATCCATATTGAACACAACATCCAATTAAGTAATCATGTATTTTTAGGTGATTAGTATGAGGATCACGCGTGACGTTGAATAAAAATCTCATAGAGAAAGCCAAAATCTATCGAACTCAATGAGATTAAGACTTTTGAGAAGAAACTATTGAAACCCTAATTTTTTTTATAGATTTACTTTCTAGTTTTGTTTGTCTGGGATACATGAAAAAAAAGAGGATGGAAAAAGTGGATTGATCAGAGATTATATGAAGGGATATAATCCAATTAGAGAAAGTGAAGAAAGAGAAAGGGAAAAGAAAAATACTGGGAAAAAGTACAAGGCAACTTTAAATTGCATAGTTGTAGTAGAGGAATAAATAAGAAAAATGGGTACACGGGTAAATATGTTTGATCGGCTAGGTGTATAGTGTAACTATTTTGGGAGTAGGTAAAAACGGGTAATTAATTTGTCTTTAGTAGGTATATAGCATAAATTGCTCTTTATTTTTTAGGGTAGTCGAAAAAAGAAACAAAGGTCTACGGATGGGAATTGGCCGTTGTACAGCAAGAGACATAGAAGCTTGGAATCAGTATTCAATTGACAACGCTATTAAGAGGTTATTGAGGATCAAATACTTGTTGTTTCTTCTCGTCAGCCAACAAAGAAAAGGCAATTCCCTTAGCCCAGATTGAGGCCATTGGAGGCCGTTTGATTGTTGTTCTAAATGTTGCAAGGTTGGAAAACTTCTCGTTAGCGAGGTAAGTGAGACTTTAAGCTTTGATGCTTGATTTTCTAAAACCCATTTTGAAAATATGTTTTCTCTATTTGGTCCATGTGTTGGGACAAGCGTGCGCTTGGCAGAATCGGTGGTCTTAGACCAGCCGCAAATATATATTTTAATTAAAGTACAACAAAAAAATATATTACTTTATAAGTTGTTTGATAGTTTAATACGGTTGTGCGCCATGATGTTGAGTTTGATTCGGCTGTGCGCCATAATGTTGAGTTTGATACGGCTGTGTGCCATGATGTTGAGTTTGATACGGATGTGCATCATGATCTTGAGTTTGATACTGTCACGACCCGAAATCCCACCTTTAGGTCGTGATGCGTCTAACGTTGAACCCGCTAGACATGCCAACATTTTTGGTTAAATTTACTATTTTCTTTATTTGCGGCAGTTAAAAGAACAACAATAACATGAATAAATGAATAAGAATGCGGAAGTTAAGAATTCATCACTTAATATAATAAATGTTACGAAATATCCGTACATAAACCCCCAGAACTAGTTTCACAATTTCACGGGCAGTCTAAGATTTCTAAAAACATGAGTCTGAAATGAAGTAGTGTAGCTGTCTAGAAATACAAGATAAGACAGAAGGAAGGAAATAGATGATGACGCCAAGGCGTGCAGACGCCTGCAGGACTACCTCGGTGTCGCCGTGGACTGAAGGATACTCCCTCGCTCAATGTCCACTGGGTCCGGCGCTGTAATCTTCATAACATAAAGAAGTGCAGGTGTAGCATCAGTACAACCGACCCCATATACTGAGTAAGTGCCGAGCCTAACCTCGGCGAAGTAGTGACGAGACTAGGACACGACAACGAATAACACCTGTGCAATTCAATAATATAACAGGAAATAAGCAAGTAAATACAACAACGGGGGATAACATGCTGGGGATGAAGGGCAACAACTATCTGAAACAACAGAACAAGATAACAGTTGAAATGTAAAATTAACAGTAGGGAGTACATCTCTGAACAAATAAATAAACAGAAACGACACGTCATGCCCCCTCGTGCTATAACCTCCCAATCACTCGGCACGGAATGTCACCTCGTGCATAAATATAAATCACTCGGCACACAATGTCCCCTCGTGCATAACCTTACAATCACTCGGCACAGAATGTCCCCTCGTGCATAAATAATAATCACTCGGCACGGAATGTCCACTCGTGCATAACCTCACAATCACTCGGCACGGAATGTTCCCTCGTGCATAAATAATAAATGATCACTCGGCACAGAATGTCCCCTCGTGCATAAATAATAATCACTCGGCACGGAATGTCCACTCGTGCATAACCTCACAATCACTCGGCACGGAATGTTCCCTCGTGCATAAATAATAAATGATCACTCGGCATGGAATGTCCCCTCGTGCATAAATAATAAATGATCACTCGGCACAGAATGTCCCCTCATGCATAAATAAAAATCACTCACCACAGAATGTTCCCTCGTGCATAAATTATAATCACTCGGCACGGAATGTCCCCTCATGCATAACCTCACAATCACTCGGTACAAAATGTCCCCTCGTGCATAAATAATAATCACTCGGCATGGAATGTACCCTCGTGCATAAATAATAAATGATCACTCGGCACAGAATGTCCCCTCGTGCATAACCTCACAATCACTCGTCATGGAATGTCCCATCGTGCATGATATATGTAAAAGCAACAATTGACAGGAAAGACAATAATAAGAAACCTCAAATGTACAGAAATAATCAGCAAGTATTCTACCGTCCCGGCAAGGGACTCAGCTATAACAAATCTCACTTAGAGGTATCATTTTAACAAATGATCCTCAACCGGGCGAATAATCAATAACAATCTACATCATGAAATGCCCTCAATGTGTCACTTCCAAAACAACAATTAATTCATTACACAGAGGATANGACTGCGAAACGATCGTATCTAGACATAATCGACTCAATAATATCAATAATTACTCAACAATTCAATTCCAAAGCCTAATTATAGAATTCCCAACATTCTTCCAAAAATTCCAAAATTCGACCCCGGGCCCGCTTGGTCCAAACACGAGGTTCAGACCAAAACCTGATCATCCATTCCCCCACGAGCCCGAATATACAACTTGTTTTAAAAATCCGGCCCCAAAACGAGGTTGAATTCCCAAAAAATCGAAAAGCCCTAACTCTACCCAAAACCCCAATTTCTACCCTTTAATCCCATGATTTTAGGCCTAGAATCTAACAAAGGTTGATGAAAATGGAAGAAAATGAAGTTAGAATTGCTTACATGTGAAGATATGGTGATGAAGCTCTTCAAAAATGGCCAAAGGAGGTGTGGAGAAGAAGAAGGTAGTGAAAAATATCAAAATCCCGTTATGAATATTCTGATTTTGGACTTTTAGATAACTGGGCAAAATTGGCCTTCGCGATCGGGACAGGTCCCCTGCGATCGCGGAGAGTACTGAACCTAGGCCACTGCGATCACGAAGAGATGAGTGCGATCACAGAGAGTACTGGACAATGACCCTCGAGATCACGACCAAGAGACCGCATTCGTGTAGAGTGATGAACTACCCAGCCCCCAGATCCCTGCACTCTATGAGATCGCGTGTGGCCCTTTGCGGTCGCATAGAGCAATACCCCCAGGCTCCGCGATCGCATCCTGGGCCGTGCGTTCGCGTAGGGTTATTTTCCCACCCCAGCCAGTTGCACATCACGATCGCAGGATTTGCACCGCGGTCGCGGAGAAGAAATCACTGGGCACCAGATGACAACATAAACACCAGATTTTGCTAAGGCATTTGCACATAAACACCATGCGTCGAGCCTTCATATATGAAATAACTCTACCGGAAGAATGACTAGGAGTCCCTCTCCACTCCAAGCGAGGTACTCCTGGCAAGGTCAAGGTCACAGTCTTGGCATGACAGTCCAGAATAACATGATAGGGGGATAGCGAATCCATCCCCAATATAACATCGAAGTGAACCATATCAAGGAGCAAAAGATCTACTTGAGTCTCCAGACCACCAATGACCACTAAGCATGAACGGTAAACTCGATCTACCACAATAGAATCACCCACCGGTGTAGACATATATACAGAAGTACTCAGGGAATCACGGGGCATACTCAGATAAGGGGCAAAATATAAAGACACATAGAAGAATGTAGACCACGGATCAAATAAAACCGAAGCATCTCAACTGCAAACTGAAACCGTACCTATAATAACCTGGACATCTCTGGGTCGACCTACTGCGGGCTGACCTCTACCTCTCGTAGCCTGTCCTCCACCTCTATGAGTCTAACCTCCACCTATGGCACCACGACCACCACCCCTAGCTGGATGGGGGGCGGGGGTGCACCTGATGTGGGAACCATGGCACGAGAACCCTGATATTGAGGACCACCAAAACCTCGGGGGCAAAACCTAGAAATATGCCCTGTACCATCGCAAGTGAAGCAAGACCTTGGCTACTGAGAATACTAACCCTTGAACTGTCCCTGACGACCAGAATGATCACCCTTAAAGCTCTGAATCGGCGGTGCACTGATGGGAGCTGATGGTGCACTGCGGGATACCTGAAGTGCTGACTGGTAAGGCCTAGGAGGATTCCCTCTTCCAAAGGAATCTCTGCCTCCAGATGAGTCACCACCGAACGGTCCGAAATGACGAGGTCTCTTGTCAGATCCCTGACCACCGCCCTGTGATAATACCATCTCAATATGCCTGGCCACATCAGCCGCATCCTGAAAAGAGATATCCGTACCTGTCTCCCTGGCCATCTGAAGTCTGATAGGCTGAGCTAGGCCCTCGATAAACCTTCTCACCCTCTCACGATCAGTAGGGAGTATCATGATAGCATGTCGGGCCAGAGTGATGAACCTGGTCTCATACTGTGTAACAGTCATAGATCCCTGCTGGAGACGCTCAAACTGCCTCTGAAGATCCTCCCTCTGGGTAACTGGAAGAAACTTCCCCAAGAACAACTCGGAGAACTGAGCCCAAGTCAAAGGTGCAGACCCAGCTGGTCTGGTCAAGAAATAGTCTCTCCACCAAGTCTTGGCGGTACCAGAAAGACGAAAAGTAGCAAAATCGACCCCATTGGTATCCACAATGCCCATGTTCCGAAGAACCTCATAACAACTGTCCAAGTAATCCTAGGGATCCGCTATGGCTGCTCCCTCAACTGCCGGTGCTACAATGACCTGCTGAGCTGCTCCAGCTATCTGAGGTGCTGGAGTCTAGAACTGAGTGGCTAACTGCTCTGGTGTGCGAGTAGCAGGAGTCTGGGGCCCTCCCCCAGCCTGAGAGACGGCTTGTGCAGTAGGAAGAAGACCGGCCTGAGCCACGCCCTCCATAAGTCCCACTAAGCAGACAAGGGCGTCCTGAAGAACCGGGGTGGCAATGAACCCCTCTGGGACCTGAGCTTGTCCAACTGGAACCGTCTGAGCAGGAACCTCACTGGCAAAGTCTACCTGTGGGTCCTTTACTGGGGTTGCTGCTCTAGGCTGAGCCCTGCCCCTGCCTCGGCCTCTAGCACGGCCTCGGCCTCATACTCGGCCCCTCGTAGGAGCTACAACAGGAGGATCGGGTTGCTGATCGGTAGATGAGGAAGCACGCGTTCTTGCCATCTGCGAGAGAATAGAATAGAAACTCAATTAGTACTTAGAATTCAAATCGCACGACAGAGAAGAAGAAAAGGGAAGGTATTCCTAACTTTGCAGCCTCTGGGGGATAAGTATAGACGTCTCCGTACCGATCCCTTAGACTCTACCAAGTTTGTCCGTAAATTGTGAGACCTAAGCAACCTAGTGCTCTGATACCAACTTGTCACGACCTGAAATCCCACCTTTAGGCCGTGATGGCGTCTAACGTTGAACCTCTAGACAAGCCAACGTTTTTGGTTAAATTTATTATTTTCTTTATTTGCGGCATTTAAAGAACAACAATAACATGAATAAATGAATAAGAATGCGGAAGTTAAGAATTCATCACTTAATATAATAAATGTTACAAAATATCCGTACATAAACCTCTAGAACTGGTTTCACAATTTCACAGGCAGTCTAAGATTGCTAAAAACATGAGTGTGAAATGAAGTAGTGTAGCTATCTAGAAATACAAGATAATACAGAAGAAAGGAAATAGATGGTGACGCCAAGGCGTGCAGACGCCTGCAGGACTACCTCGGTGTCGCCGTGGACTGAAGGATACTCCCTCGCTCAATGTCCACTGGGTCCGGCGCTGTAATCTTCAAAACATAAAGAAGTGCAGGTGTAGCATCAGTACAACCGACCCCATGTACTGAGTAAGTGCCGAGCCTAACCTCAGCGAAGTAGTGACGAGACTAGGACACGACAACGAATAACACCTGTGCAATTCAATAATATAACAGGAAATAAGCAAGTAAATACAACAACGGGGGATAACATGCTAGGGATGAAGGGCAACAACTATCTGAAACAACAGAACAAGATAACAGTTGAAATTTAAAATTAACAGTAGGGAGTACAGCTCTGAACAAATAAATAAACAAAAACGGCACGACATGCCCCATCGTGCTATAACCTCACAATCACTCGGCACGGAATGTCCCCTCGTGCATAAATATAAATCACTCGGCACGGAATGTCCCCTCGTGCATAACCTCACAATTACTCGGCACAAAATGTCCCCTCGTGCATAAATAATAATCACTCGGCACGAAATGTCTACTCGTGCATAACCTCACAATCACTCGGCACGGAATGTCCCCTCGTGCATAAATAATAAATGATCACTTGGCACGGAATGTACCCTCGTGCATAACCTCACAATCACTCGGCACGGAATGTCCCCTCGTGCATAAATAATAAATGATCACTCGGCATGGAATGTCCCCTCGTGCATAAATAATAAATGATCACTTGGCACGGAATGTACCCTCGTGCATAACCTCACAATCACTCGGCACAGAATGTCCCCTCGTGCATAATTTATGTAAAAGCAACAATTGACAGGAAAGAAAATAATAAGAAACCTCAAATGTACAGAAATAATCAACAAGTATTCTACCGTCCCGGCAAGGGACTCAGCTATAACCAATCTCACTCAGAGGTATCATTTTAACAAATGATCCTCAACCAGGCGAATAATCAATAACAATCTACATCATGAAATGCCCTCAACGTGTCACTTCCAAAACAACAATTAATTCATTACACAGAGGATATCAAAGAACACTATATAAATCATCAAGTTCGACTAACGGGCATGCTCGACCACAACATATAGGTACTTGTCACCTCACCTACACGTTGGACATGGATTAACACATAGCACATAAGACTCTATACTTGTTCCCTCAAGCTAAAGTTAGGCCAAACACTTACCTCGCCTCCAAGAATGCAAATCAAGCTTCTAGCACCGCTTTTCCTCTTGAAATCGACTCCGAAACGATCGTATCTAGACATAATCGACTCAATAATATCAATAATTACTCAACAAATCAATTCCAAAGCCTAATTATAGAATTTCCAACATTCTTCAAAAAATTCCAAAATTCGACCCCGGGCCCGCTTGGTCCAAACACGAGGTTCAGACCAAAACCCTATCACCCATTCCCCACGAGCCCTAATATACAAATTGTTTTGAAATCCGACCCCAAAACGAGGTTGAATTCCCAAAAAATCGAAAAGCTCTAACTCTACCCAAAACCCCAATTTCTACCCTTTAATTCCATGATTTTAGGCCTAGAATCTACAAAGGTTGATGAAATTGAAGAAAATGAAGTTAGAATTGCTTACCTGTGAAGCTATGGTGATGAAGCTCTTCAAAATGGCCAAATGAGGTGTGGAGAAGAAGAAGGTAGTGAAAAATATCAAAATCCCGTAATGAATATTCTGATTTTGGACTTTTAGATAACTGGGGGAAATTTGCCTCCGCAATCGCGACAGGTCCCCAGCGATTGCGGAGAGTACTGAACATAGGCCATTGCGATCGTGAAGAGATGATTGCGATCGCGGAGAGTACTGGACAATGACCCTCGCGATCACGACCAACAGACCGCGTTCGCGTAGAGTGATGAACTACCCAACCCCCAAATCCCTGCACTCTATGCGATCGCGTGTGGACCCTTGCGGTCGCGTAGAGCAATACCCCCAGGCTCCGCGATCGCATCCTGGGCCGTGCGTTCGCGTAGGGTTATTTTCCCACCCCAGCCACTTGCACATCACGATCGCGGGAGTTGCACCGCGGTCGCGGAGAAGAAATCACTGGGCACCAGATGACAACATAAACACCAGATATTTCTAAGGCATTTGCACTCCGACACCAACTATGCACACAACCTCAAAAATATCCTACGGACTTATTTGAGTAATTAATTCACCAAAATAACATCATAAACGTCAAATTAAACCTCACAATCCATAGAAATTCTCAAAACTTCATTAACTTTCAAAATTTCCATTTTTAGTCCGATTCACGTCTAACCAAGTCCGTTTATTACCAAATTTCACAAACAACACATAATAACCACATTGAACCTATTCCGGGCTCCGAAACCATAATACGGGCCGCTAACACAGGTTTCACATCCAATTTCATTTTCAAAAGCCTTTATATTTTTCAGAAAATAATTTTCTTTAAGAATTTATTTCTCAGACTTGGGACCTCGGAATTCAATTCTGGGCATACGCCCAAGTCACATATTTTCCTACGGACTCTACGGGAACGTCAAATCACGGGTCCATGTCTGTTTACCAAAAATGTTGACCAAAGTCAACTTTATTCAAATAATTATTGTAAATTCATCTTTTTATCAATTTTCCACATAAAGGCTTCTCGGCTACACGCCCGTGCTACGCACGCACATCGAGGTGAGATAAACAGAGGCTTTCAGGGCCTCGAAAAATAGATTTAGTTAAAATTACACGGGATGACCTTTTGGGTCATCACAGATACGGCTGTGCGCCATGATGTTGGGGCTATATGGTTTTGTAGATCACCTGAGCATTGTGTATGCTTCATTGAGCATTGTGTATGCTCTGTTATATATTCGAGGCATTGTGGTACCGTTGTGGACCCGTAGGTGTGTTGGTAAATTGTTTTCACTACAATTATGATAAGTCCTTAGTGGGTACTCTTGTTGGTTAATTCTTAAGTACTCTGGTGATACACATATAACGAGTTATTGTATAGTTATCATATTTACTATATCATTCCTGTTGTGGTGTGTTTGTATTTTCAAACACTTGTTCCATAGGTATTCAAAGTGGAAGGTCGAGGATCTTACTGGGTTATATTTATGTATAACTCACTCCTTACTTGCATCTATGCAGATACTATTACGGACAATAGATCTAGTGGCTGAAGAGTTCGTTCGAGCAGATTCTGTTGCTGAGGTGAGCCACCGCATTGTTTGTGGAGGATGCACTGCAGCTTTATCCAGTTTGTGTTAGTCATTTCCTTTTTTTTGGGGTTTGCATACCTGTCAGTTTAACTCATGTCACTCTGTTAGATGCTTCATGGTCTTAGCGTGGGTTTTGAGTTAAAGTATTATTATTTGAGTGATCGTTGGTCAGTCTATCAATTGACTAAGGTATTGGTTGGTAAGTATTTCATTTTTTTTAATTATTAATAATGCTCTTAGAACTGCACTTATTGTTCTCTCAGTATTTGTGCAAATGGTTAAATGAATGAGAAATGGGTTCGCCTGGCAGGTTGTGTTAGCTGGGTGCTAGTCACGTCTAGGGATAATTTGGGACGTGACAAAGTTGGTATCAGAGCTTAGGTTTTAAGTCGGGGTCATGGAGCAGTGTTTAGTAGAGTCATTCTCATGAGTAGGTAGGCGCTCATACTTATGCTCTTAAGGCTACTAAGCATTTAGGATGTTTCCCCTTCTTACATTCCTTATACGTGCGTTAAGTTGAATCGAGTTTAAACTTGGGATGTCCTTTTGGCAGAAGGCTAGGATACACATACCCGCCTCTGCTGGACGAAAGTAATATGTGTGCGGCTAGGAATGTGGTTTCCATAACCCAGAATTTCCAGTTAGAAGCTAGAGGGCTTGTTATAGAGAAAGATGTGGTGACTATACCACCTGATACGATAAGAACTATATCAAAGATTCAAGAAGAGTTTATACCCGTGAAATGAAAGAGGAATTATGAAAAAAGAAAAGTAAATCCAAGTTGTGAGTTATTTCAACAGAATAGATAAATCATATTTTTCTGAGTTTGAGGTGAAATGCCAAACATGTGCTAGAAATACTAGCAGCATAGAAGTGTGTTGTATACATATATATCAGTATTAATAATTAACATAGTCAAACCTATTTAAGTCTAAATGGCAGTTGGAAGGGAGGGATTGAATGATATTTGTTAAGGAAGATTATCCATTGCTTTGTCCTTAAATTTGAGATGACCTTTTGTATGTATATTATTGTCATCTATGCATGATCACAACTGGTAAAGGTAAGCGTAAAGCTAAAAAAAGAACAAAATAAGAATTTAGTTTAATAGGCTCTATGAAACTTTTTAAAAAATAAAAAATAAGAAAATAGTTGACTAGCGTCCGATTGACCTTACACCTACCGTTACTTTCCACTGCTCAATGTGAGAAGTTTTAAATATTATGTGGACGATCCGTCACATATTTTTCTTTCATACTAGTACATGTCGGTAGAGGAATCGTCCTACAAATAGACTTTTGTACAATCATGGAAAACGGTAGTTTAAAGTGAAACTAAAACTCCACCTTTGGAATGTCGATAATGCAGCTACAGTCGTCAATTCTTTGAACTCAAATTTTTGCAAGCCGGTTGAAATTGTCCAGTGAGCGTGATCTGGACATGCGTCGTGAGCACCTAAATATTTGATAGGCTACGACACTTCCTGTACATATTAGGATAGTTTTAGTAGTTAATTAGTTTCTAGTTGTATTTTCAGAGAACCTACCGAGTGTACTACCTGATAGGGAAATGGACTTGGAAATATATCACTAGAAACATAATTTATAGAAGGGCTTTGTGGAGTCAAAGGGATTAAAAGAAGCAAGTTATAAGACTTTTAAATAGTAAGGTCACCAGACCAAGTATATCCCTTTTTCATGCTTAAATTGTGTTCGTTGAAGGGAATAGTGGATTTAAGTATGTGTTTTTCGACAGTAGATAGAAGACTTAAAGCTCCATGACAGATAAATATATTTTATAAGTTAGATGATTTGTACCCTCAGTTTGTACCATCAATTACAAGATGTTATACTCTAAAGGATTGGGACACCATGAGTAAAAAAAATAAAAAGGAGTTCGATAACCCGAAGACCTATTCCAAGACTTTTGAGATTAGTACGAATATCTGCTTATGTAACTTACATACTTAAAGGCACTAGTAATCGTTATGGACTAGACGAATTGAGTATTCAAATTGTTTCTTAGCCTTCTAATTATTTTGTTTTATTAATGACATGTGAGAATATTATTATAGTTAATAGAAGCATATGTAGCGGTTGAGGATAGTCCTATAGATACTAAAGTAACGCCAATTAAATACCTAGGTAACAAGTGTGAATTTTTATTCTTATATTGTAATGTTTTGGGCTTTGTGATATATAATAAAAAGGATAATGGAGTGATGGTATTATGCCTTCTAAGGTAGAGCACACGTGCATTATAATTGTCTTTGTTTGAACAAGCAAAAGTTCATCTGTATAAGAGCACTGACCTTATTGGAGGGGGCTAATCATCAGATTTTAGAGGCGGGACCTACTTAATAATGAACGAGGAGGGAGCAACTATAGCTTAAGAGTTTACTGCGTGCACACTCATGGTGGTGGGTTTGAGGATATCTATACTTGATAAGATATACTAATATTTATGAAATTTAGTATTCTCGAGATTCACAGATATTCATTGGGATCAAAGCAAGAGAACTAATGATGGAAGATGGTGATACATAGTATCAAAAAAATATTATTCCTTAATGTTTAATTGATCATGTGTTAAATGTGACTACTAGAGACTGGGGAAATTCTCGAAAACATGGTTGTCATAGAAAGAAAGTGAAAATAGATCATTGTAGACCTTGTAGTTGGTAGACACGCGTATTGAGAAAGTTGTGAACTTAGTTTGGGTGATCGTGATAGGCTTAGTGAGATCGTGTGCTTGATCTAGTCGAATGTACTTATACATCATAGTAGTGTATGCATTATATTTTGAGAGATTAAAATAGAATGAGATATCCATATTGTCATGTATGATTAGAGTAACAATGCATAACACACTTATGTAGGGGTGCATGGATGTGTTCTAGCACCTCCGTACGTGAGAATGTTATGTGGGGGCATTTGGATGTGTTCCACTATAAGATTGTGTTTGTGGCGCTTGGGTAATTCCATCACAATTGGGGGCGTAAGATAGTGTGAACATCCAGCCATAGCACTAACTCAATAATTAGTGGTTCATGATCAGTTTCATTTGATCAAGTCCGTACATGTTAGTAGTTTGCTAATTCGGTTATCATATATTGTCGTTTAATGTTTTATATAGATACCAACGTTTTGCGCCATTTGGTTGGTTGAATGTAGAAAGTTACAATTATCGGGTCGAGATTAGTTTAGTAATTCATGTAGAAGGTGGCGTTGAATGCGGGAACGACAGAGTATATAGAGTAGAAACAAAATCCTATGTCTACACATAAGATCGTGATTTGAGATTCACGAAAGGTGAAAAAGCCTTTTAGAAGATTTATCCATGAATGAAAGAAAGGAAAAAATAATAAGATTTTTGATCGAATTAGATAATGGCATATAGACTTGATCTGCCTTCGAGACTTTTATCTATACATCTTTTATTTAATGTGTTCATGACGCCAGTTGTATAATTCAGCCTGAGAAAGTAGAGCAAGATGAAAATTTGAATTATGAGAAGATGCCATAGATATTCTTGATGGGTAAGTGCAATAATTGAGTTCGAAGGGGTTGCTTCAGTGACAGTGTTGTAACGCAATCATCCGAACGAGGAAGCTACATTGGAGTCTAGAATAGACATGTGAAGCAATTATCCATAGCTGTTTGAAATATTAAGTACACTTTCTAATTCGTTTGAGGACGAACGCTTGTTTAAGTGGGGGAGAATGTAATAAACCCGAAATATTTTATATACTTTCTAATTTTGAGATTTGGAGAACAAATTTTTATTTATAATTATTAGATCAAATACTATACAATAGAAGAAGATTTGTTATAATATATAAATAGTACACTAATTAACTTCTTGTGGGCTAAATTTATATTATATAATTGTTGATAAATTATCTAATTTGGTGGGGGTGGTTAATGAAAAAGTTAGTGGACCTAGTCTCACGTGTGAGAAGAAAAATATGCGCTAAAACGATTTTATTTTTTAGGGCAGTCGAAAAAAGAAACAAAGGTCTACGGATGGGAATTGACCGTTGTACAGCAAGAGACATAGAAGCTTGGAATTAGTATTCAATTGACAACGCTATTAAGAGGTTATTGAGGATCAAATACTTGTTGTTTCCTCTCGTCAGCCAACAAAGAAAAGGCAATTCCCTTAGCCCAGATTGAGGCCATTTGAGGCCGTTTGATTGGTGTTTTAAATGTTGCAAGGTTGGAAAACTTCTCGTTAGCGAGGTAAGTGAGACTTTTAAGCTTTGATGCTTGCTTTTCTAAAACCCATTTTGAAAATGTGTTTTCTCTGTCTGGTCCATGTGTTGGGACAAATGTGCGCTTGGAAGAATCAGTGGTCTTAGACCAGCCGCAAATATATATTTTAATTAAAGTACAACAAAAAACAATATTACTTTATAAGTTGTTTGATAGTTTAATACGATCGTGTGCCATGATGTTGAGTTTGATTCGGCTGTGCGCCATAATGTTGAGTTTGATACGGTTGTGTGCCATGATGTTGAGTTTGATACGGCTGTGTGCCATGATGTTGAGTTTGATACGGCTGTGTGCCATGATGTTGGGGCATTGTGTATGCTTTTGTACATCACCTGAGCATTGTGTATGCTTCATTGAGCATTGTGTATGCTATGTTACATTTTCGAGGCATTGTGGTGCCGTTGTGGACCCGTAGGTGTGTTGGTAAATTTCTTTCACTACAATTATGATAAGTCCTTAGCGGGTACTCTTGTTGGTTAATTCTTAAGTACTCTGGTGATACACATATATCGAGTTATTGTATAGTTATCATATTTACTATATCATTCCTGTTGTGGTGTGTTTGTATTTTCTAACACTTGTTCCAGAGGTATTCAAAGTGGAAAATCGAGGATCTTACTGGGTTATATTTATGTATAACTCACTCCTTACCTGCATCTATGCAGATACTATTACGGACAATAGATCTAGTGGCTGAAGAGTTCGTTCGAGCAGATTCTGTTGCTGAGGTGAGCCACCGCATTGTTCGTGGGGGCTGTCACTACAGCTTTATCCAGTTTGTGTTAGTTATTTCCTTTTCTTTGGGGTTTGCATACCCGTCAGTTTAACTCATGTCACTCTGTTAGATGCTTCATGATCTTAGCGTGGGTTTTGAGTTAGAGTATTATTATTTGAGTGACCGTTGGTCAGTCTATCAATTGACTAAGGTATTGGTTGGTAAGTATTTCGTTTTTTTTAATTATTAATAATGCTCTTAAAACTGCACTTATTGTTCTCTCAGTGTTTGTGCAAATGGTTAAATGAATGAGAAATGGGTTCGCTTGGCATGTTGTGTTAGCTGGGTGTCAGTCACGTCTAGGGGGTAATTTGGGACGTTACAGAAATCACGTAAGCTGCGGCTAACAAACAAAGATGGCTACTGCTCCGCACTAGTACCTGGATCTGCACACAGAGGTGCATGGAGTAATGATGAGTACGCCAACTCAGTAGTAATGAAAATAAATCACTGTCTGAAGTATATGAAACACACAGCACAAAACACCAATCCACAAACAGTAAAACATCAAGTCTCAATACATTATACATAAGTTCGAAAACCATTTTCCACAAAAATCCTTTGAAACAAGTATATTTTCCAATATTTCTCAGTAAAACGCTCAGTAAAATCAGTGTGAAAAATGAAGTGAATCATAGTAAAAAACTCAGTAAAATATCATCATAAATCTGCCCCGCGGGCCATAATGATCTCTCATAACATTTCCCTCAGCACCTCACCATTACTCAGTATCAGCCCAGTGGGCAACCTCACAGTTACTCAGTATCAGCCCAGTGGGCAACCTCACAGTCACTCAGTATCAGCCCAGCGGGCAACCTCACAGTCACTCAGTATCAGCCCCGCGGGAAATCACTCGCACGCAGTAGGTACCTGCGCTCACGGGGTGTGTGTACATACTCCGTAGGGGCTCCTACAGCCCAAGCGCTATAACAAGCCACGTCATGGCATAAATCACTCACAATATTGGCCCTCGGCCTCTCTCGTATCACAACATCCTCACAATATTTGACCGTAGTCTCACTCAGTCAGACACTGTCAACATGCCACTCGGGCCACAAATATAACGGGTTCTCGACCCAAAAACAATGTTTCATTTTCAATAAATAATATCAAAATACTCTGAGTGTCAAAAATATTATCAAGAAAAGCCTGAGTGAAAATCATAACATATCAAGTGAGGAAAATAGTAAAATCAGCCCCCAAGGGATAAACAGATCGACACTAGGCCCCAAACATGGCTTACAACCCAAATCATATCAAAATATATCAATACGATTAAGCATATGCTTAAAAATCAGTTTCGCAACTCAATAGTTGCCTAAATAGGGAATATATTTCCAAAGTTCCAATCTTTGTATTCCAAAATCCATGAAAGGATGGAAGGTCCAGGGTTTCATACCCTCAGGACGGTTTAAAGACATTACTTACCTCAAACTAGCCCGAAAGGCTACTCTGCGACCCGCTTGCCTCTCGTATCAACTTGCGAGCACTCCAAATCTATAAAGATCAGACCTTTATGATCAAATTATGCTTAAGGAATGAACTCCAATTGAAAAATACCAAATTTAGCTCAAAACCCGAAATTAGCCAAAACCCGACCCCCGGGCCCGCATCTCAGAACTCGACAAATTTTATACCAAAATGTTCTTCATCATCTCACGAGTCCGTACATATAAAGAAAGCTAAAATCGGAGTTCGTTTGACCCCTAAAATCGATCCCTAAAGGTCTTATATTCTCAAGCCCTAACTCCCCCTTTTTCTACTGATTTTCATGAATTAAACACTGGTATTTTGTTCCTTAATCACCTATAATCAAGTTTTAGGGTCCAAAATCCTTACGTGAATGAAGAACAATGATTTCCTCTGTTCAAAATCGCCTCAAAAGCTTCTTCCCATTCAAAAATGGTGTAAAAGTGGGTATTGGTCACAGAGGGTTTATTTAAATACTGTCCAGGGATTCCTTAATCGCGATCGTGGAAAGACCCTCGTGATCGCGAAGAACAACTTCGCTGGTCCCCAAAATTACCCTACGCGATCGCGACCTACCCTCTGTGATGCTATACCCTTCACACCTATGCGATCGTGACCCACCGACCGCGTTCGCGAAGACCAAACGCGTGACCCTAGACTCAGGCCTGCCAACTCTACGCGATCGCGACCTGACACCACGCGATCGCGACCTGACATCACGCGATCGCAATGAACAAACTTCCAAAGCTACGTGATCGCAGGCCTGACCCTGCGATCGCGAAGAAAAAATTCACCCTGACCACCAACAAGCCTACGCGATCGCGAATTAACCCCTGCGATCGTGTACAAGGACACCAACAACAGAACACCAAATTTTTCAGCAGATTCCAAAGGCAAAAAATGCTCGTTAACCACCTGAAATCAATCCCGAGGCCCTCGGGACCTCAAACAAACCTACCAACACATCATAAATGATCATTCGAACTTAGTTTCACTCGCAACACACTAAAAATAACATCAAAACACCAAAATCACACCGGATTCAAGCCTAAGAACTTTGAAATTTCTAAAATCCACCAATGATGCTGAAACTACCCAAAACAACTCCGATTGACCTGAAATTTTGCAGACATATCCAAAATGACATTACAAACCTATTCCAACTTCCGGAATTTCATTCCGACCCCGATAGCCTATTTTCCACTGCCGACCGGAAATCACCAAAAACTAACTTTCGCCAATTCAAGTCTAATTCTATACCGGACATCACAAAATAATTCTGAACACACCCCTAAGTCCCAAATCACCTAACGAAGCTATCTGACCCATAAAATCCGCATTCCGGGGTCGGTTACTAATAAGTCAATTCTCAGTTGACTTTTCCAACTTTAAGGCTATTTTTAAAGATTAAGTGGCTAAACTCTCACTACAACCATTTCGATTTCAAGCCTACCAACTCTAACACATCATAAATAGTATAACCAACCTATGACGAGTCAATAACAGTAATTATAATACAGGTTCTACGTAACGACAGACCGCGTCGTTACAATGAGTTAGTGCTTGAAAAATTACAATGTCCCTAATGCTAGTGTTCAATTACAGTGATGAGTTTTTCTTCTAATGTAAGTTAGTATGAGAATTCTACAGTTAATTTTATCAATTCACTTTAGTTTGTGTTCATTTTATTTTCTTTGGGTCAAAAGGTCGTTAAGTTAGG
This sequence comes from Nicotiana undulata, assembly GCA_005239495.1. Taxonomy (NCBI): domain Eukaryota; kingdom Viridiplantae; phylum Streptophyta; class Magnoliopsida; order Solanales; family Solanaceae; genus Nicotiana; species Nicotiana undulata. The sequence goes on from ML242301.1 coordinate 71,795, forward strand.
TATTATTAGTTCTAAAGGGCCTTATTTTATTTTAGGTTGCTTTTATTTGCCTTGTTGTTCTCATCGTCTCTTAATTTTCTTTGTGTTTTTCTTGCTCTGAATACCATTGTTTCATTGCGTGCGTATCTCTTATTGATAAATGGGCCGTGGGGTTTGTCCGATTTAAAGAGCAAAATCACATTTGGACTTCTTAAAGCAAAATTGTCTTGGCATACAACTGAAAAAGTGATAATAATTGGAGCTTTGTATTGTTTGTGTTAGTTCTTTATTTCGCTATACCCGTTTAATCGCTAGGAGCACATTTAGGCCGACCACAATCGGGTAGGAAAGCTTTATGACTTTGTATTGCAGTCGAGATTCGAGGTTGTCCCCTTTAGTTTATTATCTTGTCCGGGGAATGCCTCGAGTACCTTGTAAATATATATTGTCCGGGGAATGCCTCAAGTACCTTGTAAATATATATTATCCGGGGAATGCCCCAAAGAACTTTGTAAGTATTTTGGAGGCCTTGACGAGCATCGGAGAATTCATAGTATAGGTTCGATTAGGATTTTTCATTTACTTTTTCTTTATTTTTTGTTTTTTTCTTTTTTTTTATTAGGTGGGGACGACCTCGAGCCTCTTGTGTATTTACTTTTCTTTTTCTGCGTTTTTACCTCAATTTGAATGTTTTAAAACCCAACTTGATCAAGTACGCAATCGTACTAGTTACAGGACTCCCCGAGTCAAATGAACCCCCTTACCCTGAATCTCTGGTGCAGACTTAGTTTTGGAGTCCAAGTTTTTTAAAGGGAAAAAATTATTTTAAAAACGGTGACCTGACACACCGAAACCAAATGTCAGGTGGCGACTCTGAAATTCCTTTTGAACACAAGCTTTTGTCACTTTCAAAATTGAAAAACTCTTTTTGAGCTTTACTAAATCTCTTTTTATTATTTTAAGAGGGTTTAGTGAAGTTTTTTGAAAAAAAAAAGGGTGTGACAAGAACCTTTTCCCCGACCATGAAAAACACATCACAGACCTTCCTGCTCGCATAGCTCTTCTGCCTAGACTGCGTCGTGTGAAGCCGCTCCTGAATCAATTCCTCCTTGTCTAATGCATCCTGGACCAAGTTTGTACCCAAGAGTCTAGCCTCACCCGGCTCAAACCATCCCATATAAGGCCTCGTACGGAGCCATCTGAATGATCGAATGATAATTGTTGTTATATTCAAACTCCGCGAGCGGCAGAAAATGGTCCCATGAACCCCCAAAATCAATGACACAAGCACGTAACATGTTCTCCAATTTCTGGATAGTGCGCTCGGATTGTCCGTCCGTCTGAGTGTGAAAAGTTGTGCTCAAGTTAACCTGAGTACCTAACTCTCATTGCAGGAACCCCCAAAATTGCGATGTAAACTGTGTGCCTCAATCTAAAAAGATGGAAACTGGGACACCATGAAGGCGAACAATATATCGGATGTAAATCTCAGCCAATCGCTCTGAAGAGTAAGTAGTACCAACTGGAATGAAGTGCGCGGACTTGGTCAACCGATCCACAATCACCTAAATAGCATCGAACTTCCTCGAAGTCCGTGGGAGCCCAACTACGAAATCCATGGTTATCCGCTCCCACTTCCACTCTGGATCTCTAACCTCTGAAACAAGCCACCCGATATCTGATGCTCATACTTAACCTTCTGACAGTTGAGACACCGAGCCACAAACCCAACTATATCCTTCTTCATCCTCCTCCACCAATAGTGTTATCTCAAATCCTTGTACATCTTCGCGGCACCCGGATTGATGGAATACCGCAAGCCGTGGGCCTCCTCAAGAATAAACTCCCGAAGCCCATCCACATTGGACACACATATCCGGCCCTGCATCCTCAACACGCCATCATCACCGATAGTCACATCTCTAGCATTACCTCACCAAACCCTTTCCTGAAGGACGAGTAGATGGGGTTCATCATACTGACACTACCTGATACGGTCATAAAGAGAAGACCGTGAGACCACGCAAGCCAACACTCGACTCGGCTCAGAAATATCTAATATCACAAACTGGCTGGCTAGGTCTTGAACATCCAATTCTAAGGGTCTCTCTGCTGCTGGAAGATATGCTAAACTTCCCAAACTCTCCGCCCGATGACTCAAAGCATCGGCCACCACATTGGCCTTCCCCGGGTGGTACAAAATGGTGATGTCATAATCCTTAAGTAGCTCCAACCACCTCCGCTGATGCAAGTTAAGATTCTTTTGCTTGAACAGGTGCTGCAAACTCCGATGACCGGTGTAGATCTCATAAAGCACACCATACAAATAGTGCCTCCAAATCTTCAGGGCGTGAACAATAGCTTCTAACTCAAGATTGTGGACAGGATAGTTTTTCTCATGTACCTTAAAATGTATCTCATGTACCTTAAAATGTATGGACGCGTAGGCAATCACCCTATTGTCTTGCATCTACACCGCGCCAAGACCAATCCGCGAAGAATCACAATAGACAGTGTAAGACCCCGAACCTGTAGGCAATACCAATACTGGGGCTGTACTCAAAGTTGTTTTGAGTTTCTGAAAGCTTTCCTCACACTCCTCTGTCCACCTGAATGGAGCACCCTTCTGGGTCAGCCTGGTCATAGATGAGAATCCCTCTACAAAATAATGGTAATACCCCGCCAAACCAAGAAAACTGCGGATCTCCGTAGCTGATGACGGTCTAGGACAACTCTACACCGCTTCCACCTTCTTCAAATCTACCTTGATCCCATCACTCGATACCATGTGACCCAAAAATGCCATTGAGTCTAGCTAGAACTCACACTTAGAAAATTTTGCATACTACCTATTCTCTCTCAAAGTCTGAAGCACAATCCTCGGGTGCTGCTCATGATCCTCCCGATTCCGGGAGTATACCAGAATGTCATCAATGAATACAATGATGAATGAGTCAAAATAAGGTCGGAATACACAGTGCATCAAATGCATAAAGGCTGCTGGGGCATTGGTCAGCCCGAAAGACATGACAAGAAACTCATAGTGACCATATCTGGTCCTGAAAGTAGTCTTCGGGATATTTGGCTCCCGAATATTCAATTGATGATAGCCTGAACGCAAGTCAATCTTGGAAAACACCCTGGCACCCTGTAACTGATCAAATAAGTCATCAATGCGAGGCAGTAGGTACCTCTTCTTCACTGTAACCTTGTTCAACTGGCGATAATCAATACATATGCGCATATAACCATCATTTTTCTTCACAAACAAGACCGGAGCACCCCAAGGTGACACACTGAGCCGAATGAAACCCTTATCAAGAAACTCCTGCAACTGCTCCTTCAACTCCTTCAACTCAGGATGAGCCATATGGTAAGGAGGAATAGAGATGGGCTGAGTGCCCGACAACAAATAAATGCCAAAATCAATATCTTTGTCGGGCGGCATGCCCGGAAGATCAGCTGGAAACACGTCTGGAAAATCTCTCACTACTAGAACTAACTCAACTGTAGGGGTATCAATACTGACATCTCTCACATAAGCTAGATACGCGTCACACCCCTTCTCAACAATTCATTGAGCCTTAAGAAATGAAATAACTGTGCGGGGTGTTTACTCTAAGGTACCCCTCCACTCTAATCGCGACAATCTTGGCATAGCCAGCATCACAATCTTAGCGTGACAATCAAGAATATCATAATGGGTCGACAATCAGTCCATGCCCAAAATAACATCAAAATCTACCATATTGAGCAATAATAGATCGGCTCTGGTCTCAAAACCACTAAGAGAAATCAAACATGACTGATATACGCGGTCCACAACAAGAGAATCTCCTACAGGACTAGATACATAAACAGGGGAACTCAAAAAAAACCGCGATACGCCCAAATGTGGAGCAAAATAATAGTGCACATATGAATACGTAGATCCTGGGTCAAATAATACCGATGCATCTCTATGACAGACTAGAACAATACCTGTGATGACAAAGTCGGAAGCAACTGCCTCTGAACGATCCGAAAGAGCATAATACCTTGCCTAGCCTCCACCTCTAAGGCGACCTCGACCTCCCCGACCTCCACCTCTAGTTGGCTGAGTAGGTGGGGCGGTAGCTGGTGCTGAAAGCATGGCTGGAGGAGCCGGTGGAGCACGTGGTGGATGAGAAGTCTGTAGAGGTGCACCCCTCCTATGTTTGGGGCAATCCCTCACCATATTGTGAGTGTCGCACACTCAAAACAACCCCTCGAAGGACGTGGCTGCTGTGACTAACTCGAGTATGGTATGCTAGACCCTCTGCTAATAGCAACCCGAGCGGGAGGCATACTAGATACTGGTGGTGCATAATAGGGCTCCTGGGGCTTGGAAGGAGTTGGAACGCCACTAGCATCTGGAAGAGCTGAATAAACAGGGCGACTCACATAACCCCTACCATGGGGAGCTACTGGGGCACGAGCTCCAGAATAATAACCAGTCTATCGTGACCTCTTGGCCTCTCTCTATCTCTCCTCTCTGTCCTAGGCAAGCATTCCCCCCACTCTCCTGGAAATACTCACGACCTGCTAATAAGAGATATCTATCTCCAACTCCCTGGCCATACTGGTCCTGATATTGGGATGGAGTCCCTCAATGAAGCGACGAACCCTCTCCGAAACTGTGGCAACCAAGGCCGGTGCATGTCGGGCCAACTCACTATAACAGACTGCATACCTTGACACAGTCATAGAACCCTGGCGCAGTTGCTCAAACTTAGCGCGCCATGCATCCCTGAAGCTCTGAGGAACATACTCCCTCAAAAACATATCCGAGAACTGAGTCCATATGAGTGAGGCTACCTCGTACGGACTACTCAACTCATAAGCACGCCACCACTGATAGGCTATTCCTCTAAGCTGAAAAGCGGTAAAAGAAACCCACTCGTCTCCGCCACGCTCATAGTGCAAAGAATACGATGACACTCCACTAGAAAACCCTGAGCATCTTCTGAAGCTAATACGCTGAAGGTAGGTGGGTGGTACTTCTTGTACCTCTCAAGTCTAAGCTACTCTGCCTCAGAGGAAGCTGCCCTGGTATCATGCTAAACCGGAGCTACCAGTGGCATAGGAATAACTTTGGGGCCTGATCAACCTGGACCCTCTGCTCAAGAGTACGGGCTGCGGGAATCTGTTCCACTCCCCTGGCCTGGGATGTAGCGGGAGATAATGGTATCAATCCAGCCTGAGTTAAGGTGCTGAACATGCTCATGAACTAGTCTAGAGGCTCCTGGAGGGCTGGTGCAACAATAAGGACCTTCGGTGCCTTCCCTCCAGTTGGAGCTGTTGGAGGATCCTCCGTCGCATCTCGCGCAGGTGCTCTGGCTGCACCGCGTGGTCTTCCTCTACCCCGACCCCGACCTCTGGCGACTCTAGCAGGGGGCTCAGGTGCCTGGTCATCAGATCATCCGGTACGGGTCCTCACCATCTGTGCAAAAGAATAGAATAGAGAATTTTAGAATTTTGATGCCAATAACTCGCAAGACAAAGAAAATCAAAGAAGTATGATTCTTCCTAACAGTTTTATAGCCTCCCGAAGATAAGTACGTATAGACGTCTCCGTACGATCCACGAGATTCTAATAAACCAGCTTGTGACTCACGATACCTATGAACCTAGAGCTCTGATACCAACTTGTCACAACCCAAATTCTCCCTCCTTGAATTGCCGTGATGACACCTAGTCTCTACGACTAGGTAAGCCTAACACTTGTGGAAATGAAATAAAAGCATGATCATTAATAACTAACAGTAACGACAATCTAAATAAGTAACTTAATGCCACTCGGCATATACAATTACCAACTTCCGAAATGTGCAAAACAACCCCAAAACCCGTAACACCATGAGCCACAAGCTACTAAGAAGTGTTAACTGTTCTTCACATCATTTTCAATAGAAAAAGGGAAAAATGAACATAAGGGGATAGATGGGGGACTCCGAGGATCTGCGGGCACAGGCAGATGTACCTTGAAGTCTCCAATAAGAAGCACCGACTGCAACTAGTGATTCGGCTGGTAAGATGAAGTTGGATCTGCACACGAAAAATATGTGCAGGAAAGGGCGTGAGTACACCAAGTGGTACCAAGTAAGTGCCAAGCCTAACCTCAGTCGAGTAGTGACGAGGTCAGGTCACGGCCCTACTAGTGTGTATATATATATATATATAAAATAAGACAAGGAAAAATGAATTATCGCAGTAAAAAAAAGACTGAAATTTAACAAGGAAGAAATCATAGAAAACAACAGTTCAGTACATAGAAACACAACAGGGGATCTCTCAAGATACCGTCTCGTAATCCAAAACGTAAATGTGCAGGGGGATCTCCCAGAATACCGTTTCGTAGTCCCAAAGTAAATATGAAAGACAGGGGGATCTCCCGAAATACCTGTCCGTAGTCCCAAAGTAAATATGCAGTACATGGGGATCTCCCGGAATACTGTTCCGTAACCCCAAAGTAAATATGCAGCCAAATAATGGAATTCAATAGTTACGACACGAAATTCTACAATTCAACCTTAGTGCAAGTTAAGGAAAGAAAGGTAAATTCACTAAACATGCTGCACGTAGTTCCGGTAAACAGTTAAGGCAAGTAGGCATGCTAGTTTAGTCTAATAGGATACTACACATACTGATAAGATTCAAATAAGAAGGAAAACAGGTTATTACTTAGTGGAAATTGGGTTTTTACAACAATTATCCCGTGTACGTACTCGTCACCCCACGTACACGGCGCTCATATATCAACAACATTACCAATCCTAAGGGGTTTCCCCCACGCAAAGTTAGGCAAGCCACTTACCTCAAACCAAGCTCAAATCAACCTGAAACAACGCTTTTTCCACGAAATTCCAACTTTGACTAGCCCAAATATACAAAATCAATTACATAGCATAAATAGATCTACAAGGAACTAATCTAGTAACATAAATCAAAGCTAATGCAAGGAATTAGAATTTTGCCCACGTCTCGGAATCGAGTAAAAGTTACCAAATATGAACACCTATTCACTCACGAGTTCACTCGTACCAAAATTATCCAAATCCGGTGTCTAAATCCCAATCAAAACTCAGAAATTTGGTTGGGGAACTTTTCTCCCATTTCCCCAACTTTTCAATCCAAATCCGAAATTAAATGGAGAAAACAACTATAGTTTAATAAAATACAACTAAAAATGAGTTAGGAATCATTACCCCAAATCTCTCTCTAAAAATCCTTCAAACAATCGCCAAAATCTGAACTCCCAAGTCCAAAAATGAAGAAATGAATCAAACCCTCGATTTAGCCCCTTTTTTCTGCAAGTTAAACTGCACCTTTGGTTAAATAACCGCTTCTGCGGCTATATCTCCACACCTCCAGAATTCCATTAACTCCTCAGACTCCACACCTGCGCACATCTATCCGCGTCTGCGCTAACTCGTACGCTTCTGCGGAACTTCGCTTCTTCCCCAAATCCGCTTCTGCGATCACCCTTTCGCAGATGCGGCTTCGCTTCCGCGGCTCTCGCGTCGCATCTGCAACCAGTGACCCTCGTGCATAAAAATGCACCTGCGACCCTATCCTCACTTTTGCAGGGCCGCACCTGCGGAATTCCCTCCGCAGGTGCGGAAACACCAGAACCAATAACTTGAGCAACTTCCTAAGTCTCAATTCAATCGGTTAAGCACCCGAAACTCACCCGAGATCCCCGGGACCTCAACCAAATATACCAACCAATCCTAAAACACCATACGAACTTATTCAAGTCCACAAACGACCTCAAACAACACTAAAATCATGAATCATCCTCCGATTCAAACTTAAAGAAGTTAGAATTTTCCAAATTCGACAACAGATGTCGAAACCTATCTAATCACGTTCGATTGACCCCAAATTTTGCACACAATTCACATTCAACCATACGAACCTATTCCAACTTTCGTAATCAGAATCCGATCCCGATATCAAAATTCCATTGCCAGCCAAAATCTCCAAAACTTCGACTTTTGCCATTTCAAGCTTAAATGAGCTACCAACCTCCAAAATACTATATGGACACGTCCCTAAATCCAAAATCACCTAATAGATCTAATAGAATTGACAGAACTCCATTTCTAAAGTCGTCTTCACACAGTTCCAACTACAGTCCAAATCCTAAGGCTTAAGCCCCCATTTAGGGACTAAGTGTCCCAAAACACTCCAAAAATCAAAAGGAAACCTCCCGACAAATCACGTTAGCAGAAATAGATACGGGGAAAACAATTAATAGGGGATCGGGGCTATAAATCTCAAGACGACTAGCTGGGTCGTCACAGATAGCATATATGTACCTCGTACTTTGTTCACCTATCTCCACCGGAATTAATGCTTCTGATCATATACAAGGGAAAATGGAGTCTCACCCGTACTAGATTTTGCTGTTGTTCGATAATCCATAATACCCCCGGTAATATTTATGGCCATTTTCCCTTTAATTCTTCTAATCTCTTTTTTCAAGTTATTGTTAACAACTTTATTTGTCGATTCAGCTTGCCCGTTCTCCGCAGGGTTGTAAGGTGCGGATGTAATCCGTTTAATCTGTTAACTTTTAAAGAAATTTGTGATTTTCATGCCAATGAACTGCGGGCCATTGTAACATACGATTTCCTTTGGAACCCCCAATCGCCATATAATGTTTCGTCAAATAAAATCCTTGAATTCTTTTTCCCTTTCCTATTTGAATGCACCTGCTTCTACCCATTTTGAAAACTAATCTGTTAATACTAACAGAAACCGTATCTTTCCTTTAGCTTGAGGCAACAACCCTACAATGTCCATGCCCCATTTCATGAAGGGCAATGGTGAAATAACTGAAACAATAGATCTTCCGGGCAGTGCATGTTATTGGCATATCGTTGACATTTATCGCATTTGGCTACAAAGTTTTCTGCTTCTTCTTCCATTTTTGGTTAATAATATCTTGCTTTTATTAATGTCTTCCCCAACGATCTTCCCCCGGCGTGGTTGTCGTAATTCCCCTCATGCACTTCTCTCATCACATACTCCATTTTTGATGGACCGAGGCACCGTGCTAAAGGTACACCAAACTTCTTTCGATATAAATTTCCACGAATTGAGCAATACCAAGCGGCTTTTTGCCGAAGCAATTGTGACTTCTTCTTGTCCTCAATTAAGATACCATACTACGAAATGTTCACAAATTTGTTTCTCCAATCCCAAGTTAGATTAATAAAATTTACCTCACTCTTGGCTTGGTTGAGTGTCGAATGAAACAAATGTATCACGTTAGCATTTTCTATATTTGTTACATCTGCGACATACGCGATATTTGCCAACAGATCTACTTCTGCCTTTTCTTCCCTTGGTATTTGCACGGCCTTCCATGTCTGGAATTGTCTAAGCAATTTTCATACCTTTTTCATTCGCGTTTCTCTTGCCACATAAGTCCCCTGCATTTGGTTAACCACCAACTGCGAGTCACTTTTGATCACAAACTATTATATACCAAGTTCTCTTGCCAATTTCAAGCATGCAATCACAGCTTCATACTCAACCTCATTGTTAGTGATTGGATAACATTTTATTGCTTGTCTTATGACTTCCCGTGAAGGTTGAATCATAACAAATTCCTAAACCTGATCCTTGCACGTTTGAATAACGATCGGTAAATAGGGTCCAAGTCCCTGGATTAGCACTGGTAAATACCTATAGTTCCTTTTCTGCTTCAGGAACTAAATTCTTGCTAAAATCCGCTACAAATTTTGCTAAAACCTGCAATTTTATTGCAGTACTTGGCTGATATATGATATCATACTCACTGCGTTCTATTGCCCATTTAACTAATCTACCTGAAAATTCATGTTATGAAGTATATCCCTCAGGGGGAAAGCAATTATAACAGAAAAATGATGACATTAAAAATAAGGTCTTAACTTCCTAGATTCCATAATTAATGCTAAAGCAAGCTTTTCCAAGTGTGGATATTGTGTCTCTACATGTAGTAAAGATTTACTAGCATAATAAATTGGGGGTTGTTTACCTTTATCATCTCGTACCAACACCGCATTTACCGCCACTTCTGGCACAACAAGGTAAATGAGCATCCTTTCACCGTCTTTTGCTCTAGCAAAGGCAGATTTGATAAATACGACTTTAGGTCCTTGAGAGCTTGTTGGCACTCATCAGTCCATTCAAACTGATTCTGCTTTTTCAATACTAAAAAGAATTTATAACTTTTCTCTGATAATTTTGATATAAACCTCCCCAGGTCATCCTTCCTGTTAATATCTGCACTTCTTTCTTGCTCGTGAGTATATCTGGTATTTCCTCGATAGCTTTTATCTGTGCATGATTCACTTCAATACCCATATTAGTAACAAGAAAACCTAAAAACTTACTTGCAACCATGCCAAAAGCACATTTTTTCGGATTTAGCTTCATATTATACTTGCGAAGAATCTCAAAAGTGTCTGACAAGTGTTGAAAATGATCTCCCGCTTGTGTTGACTTGACTAACATATCGTCTATGTAGACTTCCATAATTTTTCCCAGATATTCTTGAAACATTTTAGTCACCAATCTTTGATATGTGGCTCCAACATTTTTCAAGCCAAATGACATGACTTTATAACAATAAGTCCCCAGTCTGTGATAAACGAAGTTTTGTCTTCAGCTAGAAGGTCCATTTTTATTTGGTTATATCTGAATATGAATCTCAAAAACTCAAAAGTTCATGTCCTGCGGTAGAATCAATTATTTGATCTATATGCGGTAAAGGAAGATATTTAGGACAAGACTTATTTAAATAAGTATAATCTACACAAACTCGCCATTTTCCATTCTTTTTGGTAACTACCACAGTATTAGCTAACCAGATAGGGTACTTTAGCTCTCCTAATGACCCAGTTTTTAAAAGCTTTTGTACCTCATCTTGGATCACTTGATATTTGAAGGATCCCTGCTTCCTCTTCTTTTGCTTGACAGGTGGGTATAATAGATCCTCATTGTTTGTGTATCATCACCTCTGGTGGTATACCTTTCATATCTGAGTGAGACTAATCAAAGCAATCTGATTTAGCTCGTAAAAATTCAATTAACATTCCTTTCATTTTTGGGCTTAAATTTACTCCGATGTAAACTTTTCTATCTGGCAAGTGTACAAATAACACTACAGCTTCGAGCTCTTTCGTAGTTGTCTTTATATATTAATTTTCTTCTGGCTCTTCAATAATATCGGGTCTTGAATCAACAACAGTCTTTCCTGGTATGTCTTCAGTTGAGGTCTTTGTAACAACGTCCTCAACCGAATTTTGTAGTTTCTATTTCGCATCTGCGTCATTGGTTAACGTGCTTCCAATCACCGCTAAGTTGATACTTCTTGAAGTTTGTTGATCTCAACGGATTTGACGGATTCCCCACTGTGAAGAGAATTTGATAACTTGATGCAATGTGGATGGGACAACGTCCATATTGTGAATCCACGATCTTCTCAAAATTATATTGTAGGCCATGTCCGCGTCTATCACCTGGAACTTTGTATCCTTGGCAACTCCTTGTATGAATTTGATTAGTACAACTTCCCCTTTTGTCATAACGCCTGAATTATCAAACCTGGACAAGGATGCGCCTTTGGTATCACCGTATCATTAGATTGCATTTCATTAACCACCATGAGTAAAATGAAGTTCACTGAGCTACCTGGATCAATCAAAACTCGTTTTACGTTAGTATCATATACAAGTAAAGATATTACTGGTGCATCGTTGTGAGGAATTATCAAGACACCCGCATCCTTATCATCAAAAGTTATACTGTCACCATCCAAAACCTAGCAAACTCGCTTCCCGTGAGTAACCATGACTTTTGTCGTGTTTTTTGTAGTTGTATAGGTTACTCCATTGAACTCATCTCCCTTAGTTATTACGTTGACTATTCTTTTTGGTGATGGTGGTTTTGGGGGATCTTGTCTGTTCTTCATATATGATTTTCTTCCTTTCCCACTGAACAAGTCAGTAAGATAACCTTGCTTTCTCCTTGTAGTAGTGTACAATATGATCTTCAATGGCCATGATGTTATGAAACTCGCACCAGAAATCTGGATTTCTTTTGCTTGGATCTGATCTCATTTCTTTAGGCCACCACACCTTATCCCCCAAACCTCGTAAAACATCTACTAACTCGGAGGTGGTGATATTAAAGTTGTAATCTCCTATCCTCGCTTGCATATTGGAATCATTGCTTCGAGCATCCCGTTCCTTTCTGAACCTAGATGAAGAACTCGTGTCTTTTTTCCTTGGCCTTGAGGTGAATCATGCGCTTTCCTGTTTAGATCGAGAGTCTCGCCCTGCAGGTCCCATGTACGACTTGTACCTATTTTTTCTTTTCTGATCCTGAACGTCTCAATCCTGCTCTTTTATCAACCCTTGGTTGTGCGACCGTATCTTCATCTATCCACAACTTCGTATTGTACCTGTTGTACACATCGTTCCAAGTTGTTGCTTGAAATTCTCCCAAACTTTCCTTCAGCCTTCTCGTGGCTTCTGAACTTTTCTCGTTCAAGTTGCTCGCGAGCAATTTTGTATTCCCCTGATTAACCTTAAAGATGTCTTCCATCATTTTCTCCATTTTTTGAGCTCCTGAATGTGCTTTATAAATGAATCTGCAAGCTCAACAAAAGAATCAATAGATTTTTCAGGTAAAAGAGAATACCACATTAATACTCCCTTGGTGAGCGTTTCACCCAACTTTTTAAACAAAACCGATTCGATTTCCTGTTTGGTTAAGTCATTGCCTTTCACGCCAGTAGTAAACGTAGTCACGTGATCTCGAGGGAAAATTGTTCCATCACGTTTGGAAATATCAGGCACTTTAAACTTTTTAGGAATTGGTAAAGGTGTTGCACTTGGCTTCCACGGTTGTTGTGAATATTTGTCAATATCTACCCCTTTGATTACGAGTGGTACACCTGGTATCTGCTCTATATGATCGTTTTGCTCTTTCAACTGTTTCTACAAAATTAGTACTAAACTTTATAAATTAGAATTATTTGGAGTACCTGACCCTCCATCATGGAATTCATAGGGATTTTCTCCACCTCCAGAAAGTATCAAGCCCTGAACGCGGGTTCTCCAAAGTTGTTGTATTAACTGGAGGAGGAGTTTGCGCCGCATTGGGTAATCCTATGACAAAAGCTTGCAGCGCATTATTTACGTGCTCTGCAATCAATTTCTTTGGAGCATCTTGCTCCACGGTTTGGTCGTTTCCCTGTTGATCATCAACGTGAGAAGTGGACCTTGTAGGCGAACTTCCACGTGACTGTTGGGGGGGTCCTGTTGGTGTGTGGTGTGGTGGAGTTGCACCTTGTTGGTTCAGCCGATGTGGATTTTGAACGGATTATTAGAAAGCGAATAGATTATCAGATTTCCAGTAACATAACCAATTTGTTTAACCAAAAATAGGATTCTCGATCAAAGTAAATATCTAGAAGAAATCAGGTTACTGATAACCAAGATTTACTTCACTTTCCCAACATTTTTGGAAGAATGGATCAAGGAATAGAAATGATTGACTAAGAAAATGAGAATTGAACTAATAATCACTCCCCAAAATTAAGGCTTAAAGCTTGGAGAATAAAGCAGAGAATAATAATGTGGATTTCAATAATAATCGTTATTTGCCATTATAAATGAGATTTCTGTCCTTATATAGAAGCATACAATTATAATTGTTCCCACACCTAATTTGAATTCACTAATGGTATTCATTATATTGATTGCCTGTTACCATATGTAACTGTAGCTAATACATTTACGACTAATGATTCCTTTTAAATGTACCGATATCCCTTCCTTATTTATTTCAGTTTCGTGTATTTTCCCTTTTTTGCAGTCTTCATTCATTTTGCTCCTTTTTCCCCTTTAATAGCTGTCAGCTCCGGTTCTTTCCTCAATGTAACCCCGTGGGTGTTTAACTGTGCCTTTTCTGCATTCTTAATTCGTCTAATTGAGAATGCCACTTGTCCTTACATCGATGTTCCACGTGTCATGCCCCGTCAGCTTGTTGATAGTTTACCTATCATGTCTTTTTTCCACCAATACAACTAGGTGTAACAAAATGCTTTCCTTGCAAATTGCTACTCAAGAAAAATCATCAAAATAGGAAAGCACAACCTTTAAAAGATCAGGACACAAGAAAAACATCACTCGCAGTTGATGCACCCTACTAACTTCATGATCTCACAAAAATTTCCCGTAACATTTACCAAAACAAGCTACCAATGCAAGTATATATATCCGTCTACCTTAATGACAGATAAAAAGAGTAACGAGAAATGCAGCTTTTCGGGACCTTGCAAAGCAAGTAATTCAGCATTGCGAATACGGACAACATATAATTACATAGTGACATATGTAGGCGCAGAGCTGTTCAACTAGAACTCACAAGCATCCACAAAACAGTGTATGTCACCGGATGTTAAACTAAACCAGAAAAATAGATGCAAAACATAATATCCATCGAAATGCGATCTTCAGTCTAAGATTCAATTATTCGATACTCTTTCATATAGTTACTATCAGAACAAACACATAAAATTTCCAAACTTGGCTAGTATCGAGCAAAAAGATGGAGTTTCCAAACCAGGTGAAGCTGGTAGGGACTTCACCTCTTCTATCCCAGCATTAAAGCTCGCACTAGCGGCGGAGCCACCTTAGGCAAGGAGTGTCAATTGACACGCTTTTACCGAAAAAATTACACTATATAGCTGGGTCAAAATGTTTTTTTTATATATACATATATACTATTTATTGAATTCCTTTAGCTTATTTTTGTGTTTACTTTTTTATATTTTGACATTCCTCAGTAAATTTTTTGGTTCAGCCACGAGTTATCACCTTTTACAACATTTTCATCATTTAGCGATTCCAGCCAATGAAGAGCACCACTGACATTAGCATTACCAAATGATCAAATATAGGGTACGGAGCTTTGCCCCGCTTCTTCATTTCTCATAAACTCCAAGAGCTTGAACCTCCAATTCACATACCTCAGGACTGTTGGGTTTTGTTAATTAAAATAAAAGAGGTGTGAATAAAAAATGGTGGGAGAAGAAATAGAGAAAAATGAAATTATGATTTAGTTCATTTTACAATAGAACTTTGTCTCTCATAAACTCCGGTCGATTGATATGATTGATTGACCTCTATCTTCTGCATTCTACATTGTTTTCAAAGCAAAAACGTAAACATTTTTGTGATTTGCTCCGCCATTTGAGTTTGCCGAAGTTCTGTGATTTGAAGTATCGCTATCACAAAATAGTTATTCCGTTCTATCTTTGGGAGGAACTAATCCGAAATCTTGGACAACTATGAGCGGATTAAATTCCTTAAGAACACAAAGGAAGCTTGTGGGCTCGGAGTTTTCTGTTTTTGTTATCTTAAACTAACGTCTTCTTATTTTGTGGTTTTGAATACAACATACTAACAAGCTTAAGGGATTTAATATCTAATTCTATGTTTATCCTACTTTCTAGTTTGGGAGACTAAAATCATAGTGATTTTCTACTCCCATTTTGGAGATTAAGATCTTCGGATTTTCTACTCTAGTTTGAGATTAAAGTCTTTGTGACTTTCTACTCAATCCGAGATAAAAATCTTGGTGATTTTCTACTCGGTTGTTTGTATTCGGTTTGAAGATATAAAAACTTCACCGAGATACTAATTCTGTTTGTGTCAATATCTTTTACAGAAAAATGACAACAAGTACGGAACAACAAAATGGATCTGTTAGGACAACTACTACTGCAATGGCTACTGCGTCTTCAAGTCGCACAACGCCTGCACCAGCGATGGCACCGACAAAAAAACCCAGAAAAATCTCCAGTATGGACTTCAAACGCTGGTAGCATAAAATGTTCTTCTACCTGACAACACTCAGTCTACAACACTTTATCAACGAGGACGTTCCAGTCTTGTGAGAAGAGACTCCGACTAATGAGCGATATGTGGTCATGGAAGCATTCTCACTTCTTGTGCAAAAATTATATATTGAGTTGTTTGGAAGATGGCTTGTACAATGTTTACAGTGTCATGAAAACTTTGAAAGAGTTGCGGAACGCTCTTGAAAAGAAGTACAAGACGGAAGATGACGGACTTAAGAAGTTTGTTGCCGCAAAGTTCTTGGACTTTAAAATGGTTGGCGGTAAGTCTGTCATAACTCAAGTTCAAGTACTGCAAGTAGTCGTTCATGACCTCCTCGCCGAAGGTATAAATCGAATCAATATTTTTATTAAAAATATTAATTATATTAATTCAAAAGTTATGATTGTAGGTATTGTCATAAATGAAGTGTTACAAGTTGCGGCATTTAGTGAAAAATTGCCTCCAATGTGGAATAACTTTAAAAGCTACTTGAAACATAAGCGCAACGAGATGACGTTGGAAGACCTTATTGTTCGTCTAAGGATTGAAGAGGATAACAAGGCTGCAGAAAAGAAGTGCTGTAGAAATTTAACAAAAATGGATGCAAATATTACTGAGGAAGATTCCACGAGCAAAAAGAGAAAGAAGTCGTCCGGGGTCAAAAAATTACCCGAGTAAAACGAAGTTCAAAAGTAATTGTCACAATTTTGGAAAGGTTGGACAGAAGGTTGCTGACTACCGTGCACCAACGAAGAACAAAAAGAAAAGCCAAGCAAACATGATTGAGAAGAATGATGAAATAGACGATTTATGTGCCATGCTTTCTGTATGCAACCTAGTCGGAAATTTTGAAGAATGGTGGATTGATTGGAGGGCAACTCGTCATGTTTGTGCTAACAAGGAGTTGTTTACTTCTTATGCTTCAGCTGGACCAACGAGACATTTTTTATGGCAAACTCTGATACTGTAAAAATTGAATGAACGAGCAAGATAGCTTTGAAGATGACTTCTAGCAAGATTGTGACTATAAATGATTCCTTCTTGTTCCTGAAATGTTGAATAATTTAGTCTCGACGTCACTTCTAGTCAAGAACGTCTTTAAGTGTATTTTTGTTTTCGACCAAGTTGTAGTTAGTAAGAATGAAATGTATGTAGGAAAAGGTTACCTTATTGAGGGCATTTTCAACTAAATGTAATTGACATTGATATGAATAAAATTTTAACTTATTCTTACTTGCTTGAGTCAAATAGTTTATGACATGAACGTTTAGGTCACACCAACTTCAAAACTTTGCGAAAAATGGTTAATTTGGATGTATTGCCTAAGTTTAAATGCAATAACTCGAAATCTCAAATATGTGTGGAATAAAGGTATGTTAAACATCCATTTAAGTTAGTTAAAAGGAATTCAAATCTTTTAGACTTAATTCACACAAATATCTGCGACATGAAGTCAATACCATCTCGTGGTGGAAAAAAGTATTTCATAACTTTATTACTAGATATTGCTATATTTACTTACTGAATACTAATGATGAAACAATTGATGCATTCAAGCAATACAAAAATAAAATTGAAACGTAACTAAGCAAAAAAATTAAAATAATAAGAAGCGATAGGGGTGGCGAATATGAATCTTTTTTTGAAGAATATGTTTGGAATATAGCATTATCACCAAACAACTTCCCCTTACTCACCGCAATCTAATAGAATTGCGGAAAGAAAGAATAGAATGTTAAAGGAGATGATGAATGCCTTGTCAATTAGTTCTGGTTTACCTTAAACCTTGTGGGGGGAGGAGGGAGCTATTCTTACAGCTAACCGAATACTCAATCGAGTTTCCCATAGTAAAACTCAATCCATTCTATATGAAAAATGAAAAGGAATGAAACCCAACTTAAAATACTTTAAAGTGTAGGGGGTGTTTGGTTAAGTGCAAGTCCCTAAACCCAAAAGGGTAATAATTTGTCAAAAAATAGTTGATTTCGATTTCATAAGATATGCAACAAATTGTAACGCATATCGTTTTCTGGTTCATAAATCAGAAAATCTTGACATTCATATTAATAAGGTAATTGAATCAGATAATGTTGAATTTTTAAGAATATTTATCCATATAAAAAGGAATGTAAATCGTCTAGTGAAAAATCTAAGCGACCTCGGGAAGAAGCAACATAAAGTACTTTTAATAAAGAAAATCCAAGACGTAGTAAACGTCAAAGGGCAACTACTTCCTTTGGACCAAATTTTCTGGCCTTCTTGTTGGAAAATGAGCCCCAGACGTTCAGAGAGACAATGTCTTCCTCAGTAGCACAATATTGGAAAGAGGCAGCCAATAATGAGATAGAATCCCTATTAAGTAATCGTACTTGGGAATTGGTTGATCTTCCTATAGAAAATATACCTTTGGTTTCTAAGTGGATTTTCAAAAGGAAAATGAAAGTTGATGGTACTATTGAAAAATATAAGGCAAGATTAGTTGTTAAAGGGTTTAGAAAATAAGAAGGTCTTGATTACTTTGACACATACTCGCCGGTAACGAGTATTACATCTACCTGGGTGTTAATAGAATTAGTCGTCGTGTATGGCCTTGAAATCCATCAAATAGATGTGAATATAGCCTTCTTAAATGAAGATTTGGAGTATCAAATTTATATGGAACAACCTGAAGGGTTCGTAGTTCCCGAAAAAGAAAAGAAGGTGTGTCGACTTGTTAAGTCACTTTACGGACTAAAACAAACACCAAAACAATGGCATGCGAAATTTGACCAAACAATGCTGTCAAATGGTTTCAAAATCAATGAGTGTGACAAATATATTTACATTAGGAATAATACAAATCAAGTAGTCATTATTTGTTTATATGTGGATGATATGTTGATAATGAGTAACGACATTGCTAATGTAAATGCTACTGGAAGATATTCCATTTTGGCCCAAACCACCTATATGCATACACTGCGATAGTCAAGCGAAAATAGGAAGGGCATAGAGCGTTATGTATAATGGAAAATCTTGTCACATACGACGAAGACATAATACCGTTAGACAACTACTCTCTAGTGGAATTATCACAATTGACTATGTAAAGTCAAAAGATAATGTATCGGATCCGCTGACAAAAGGCCTAACTAGAGAGACGGTTGAGAAGTCATCAAAGAGAATGAGACTGTGGACGAGGACAAGTCACTGTGGCGGTAACTCTACCTAGCAGACTGGAGATCCCAAATCTAGGTTCAAGGAGATGAAACAAAGTCATTAGTGACGGTTCAATATTGTCAAATAAAATTTTTGGTCCATTTTCATGATGAAGACAATGTTCAGTACCAAGGATAAAACATTAAGGCTTTTTAATGGTTTCTAAGTTTGATACGGGGTATATCAAATAGTGTATATACGGGATAAGACGTTTAGGAATCACCTATGTAAGTGTGAAGTGTGAGCCGCTTCAAGAAGAATTTTGTAAGGTAGGTTCTCTACGCACTTATGAAACCAGGCGTTGTTAATGGATGTAACGAAAATAACAATGAGAACCAAAGATGGTTAAGGGTTGATTGTGTGACGTATGACTTTCTAGGTATACATCAAAGTTCGGCGGTTAAAAGGTATCAA
The DNA here is from genome assembly GCA_005239495.1 of Nicotiana undulata. Lineage (NCBI taxonomy): Eukaryota > Viridiplantae > Streptophyta > Magnoliopsida > Solanales > Solanaceae > Nicotiana > Nicotiana undulata. Next base: position 91,315 of record ML242301.1, read on the forward strand.
TTCTACCGATTGATTCAGTATATCCGACGTATATTTACTACGGAAAGTTCAAAGGAAAACCTACTTATCCAGATGCGATTAATCCTTACTTGCGAATCACTCAATTTTTTCATACATATTGTTTTTCCCGAATAGCCATTCCCCATTCATGTGGGGGATTGTTGGGTTTTGTTAATTAAAACAAAAGAGGTGTGAATGAAAACTGGTGGGAAAAGAAATGGAGGGAAATGCAATTTTGAATTAGTTCATTTGAAAAAGGAACATTGTCCCTCATTGGGTAGGAAGAGGAAAATTCTTGTGCTTATATATGGAAGCACTTCTTCTAGCTCTTAAAGAGTTGAGAAGAGAGCATGTCTCGCGCCGTCAACGTCGCTCGCTCAGCTCGTCTTTGGCTTCGGGTTTGGTCAATAGAATGATTGATTGATAATTTTTGGACCAGATTTATTTTCCTTTTCCATCACTTAATATTTTCTTTTCTAATATTTTTGCGCGGAAAATATGAATTTGGAAAATCCGCGGAATTGTTTTTCAACAGTCGAATTCTCAACCATACATTCCATTCAACAGAAATTCAAATAATTACTACGGAATAGACACCTTATCAACGAACATGCACCTTTGAACCTGTTGGTACTCAACTTCGTTGGCAATAAATAGAGAGGCTTAGCCTCATTCTCCACCAGCGAAATCTGAAAATCTCTCCCCTCTATCTTGTGCATTATTTTCAAAGCATAAACGTAAGCATTTTGTGTGATTTGCTCCGCCATTTGAGTTCGCTAAAGTTATGTGATTTGAAGTGCTGCTATTACAGAATATAGTTATTTCGTTCTATCCTGGGAGGAATTAATCTGATGTAACGACCCGATCCGTCATTACGTGGTATACGCATCTATTCCCTTATTTCTCTCTTGTAGTAGCTCGGTTAGACTGTTCGTGAAGTGTTGGGGTTGGTTGGTTCGGGTTCGGAGTGAAAATAGAGTGGATTGAGACACTTAGTCTCTAACAAGAGCTTTAGAATTGGGAAAGTCAACCCGGAGTTGACTTATTGGTAAACGACCTCGGAATGCGGATTTTATGGTTCAAATAGCTTCGTTAGGTGATTTGAGACTTAGGAGTGTGTTCAGAATATTTTTAGGATGCCCGGTGTAGAATTAGGCTTGAATTGGCGAAGTTAGTATTTTGGCGAATTCCGGTTGATAGGCGAGATTTGATCCGAGGGTCGTAATGGGATTCCAAGAGTTGCTGTAGCCTCGTTATGTCATTTTGGACTTGCCCGCAAAATTTCAGGTCATTCAGAGATGGTTTGGTTGGGTTTTTGATCAAATGCGTGTTTCG